>JASANE010008987.1:0-94411 GCA_030248225.1 Trileptium ribeirensis | reverse complement strand
ACTATAGGTGCGTACACCAGGGTTGTTCTTTTGTCAAGATGAAGAATTGATTCGCGCAGAAATTCAGGTTCACATTTTTGCCGTTTATATTCTTTTTTTGGGAACGCCAACAGTGGCTCTGCGATGTTCGAATGGAATTTGCGTTAGCGCTCATTTGTCCATTTCGCACCTTTTATCGCGTTCATCAAATGACATTCTGAATCAAACAGCAGTCTTCGCGGTATATTGTGTATTATAGCATATTTGAACAAACGCGATTGGTAATCACTGCCCATCGTATCAACTCTACATCAGGGGAAATGTATTGATTTTCGACGCAAATTCTAGAAACTTCATTCAAGTCGAGGTAACGTCATTTGCTAAAATGTGCTGACACAGTCGATCTATTGTCCACATAGCGAACAGTAGTTGAGTAATAAAGCAGTTTTGAAACTAAAATCATTTCAAAGTCAGAAGTTGAAATCGCCAATTTACCGAGGTTCTTTACATGCGATGGTTTGTCGCGCTGTCGATAATTTATCAATATGACATATACCCGTACTCTGAACAGCATACAAAATCATTTCTTAGTATTTTTAAAGAATACCTTTTGAATATATAATTTAAATAGAATATTCTCTTAAATTCATTTCCATAAAAGGCAAATTTTTTTTGCTTCCAAAACTAAAGAATTTATTTCCATCGATTAAGAATAGAAACACCACGGCTTAATAACATTATATAGCAAGAACATGATAATTTATAATGCATTAATGCATAAAAATAAAAACGATTTGGCCTAACTAGGAATTGAATATTTATTATTTTCTTAGTTACGGGTTATAACCTGTGTTGTTCTGACAATTCGAACAATGTAAACGACAACATGTTATAGCTCTTCAACCGCAAGATTTCCAATCTTTATTTTTTCCCTTGAGTAAATCCAACTATTGCACAAATATTGAACAAAACTGGACTGTCGACAGTTGATTTTCAACATGATTCAATGCTTCACCGTTCGCTGCGTGGGTCATTTTGTACACGTTTCATTGGAAATAATGAAACGAAATAATAACATATAATTGTACACGATATTGTCCGTTATACGCAGTTACTGCAGTTATAAACCCAATCACTACATCTTTTTCGTTAATGATCGTTTATATGATGCTTTTATAATTTCCTTAGTTATAACGCAGTACAAACAATAGCGTTCATTATTACATTGTACAAATATGAGCTTAGCGCAAAAATTAGCTTAAAACCTTTACTTTATTTATAGACTCCATGTGCACACAATTGTTTCACTGAGTTCAGATTATTGTGGCCACCGAGCGTTTATTTTGCCCCTTAAAAGCGTACTGCACGATTGGATGTGTGGATAGCTACTCGCCAAGAACATGAAATTCGAGTTTTATTTAAGCCAGCCTCACAAAATTGGGCATAAATTATTATGCAAATGATACAATGCAAGCTCCCTGATTTAGCAAACAATGGCCAGGATTCTTCGTCGACGCATTGTGGAGGCTTCGATGTCTAGATAGCTAACTCGGCGCTCGCTGAGAACATGAAATTCGAGTTTCATTGCAGCTAATCTCACAAAATTGAGCATAAATTAATTATTATGCAAAGAATACGATGCAAGGTCATTGACTGAGCGAACCATATACAGGATTTTTCGTCGACATTGACTGTGAAAGCATTGGAATGTACTGCACAATATGCAGCTTGCTATTGCTAAGATAATGAAACCCCAAACTTTTATTTGAAGCGTACATTATTGATTTTGATTTGACTTGTTTCATAGGGGATATAAGACAATCAAAATTGTCTTATATATATAGCGTGGCTTGAAATAAAAATCAATCTTGAGCACAAAGCAGTTTGGCCTTGTCTTTCTTTTTGCCGTGTTAATTTGTGCATTTGTTAAAAACAAAAAACTTCATGCTCGACATAGAATTCAATTGAAATGAGACAGTACATGAAGCAGAATAACAAAATGGCACCAGGATAGCAGAACTTAGACCTGACAATGACGCATATAGCCAGAAAGTCTCACGAGAGCCATTTTATTTGTTAGTGTTTTGTTGCTTTAAATTGTATCACGCTATTAAGTTGTTCGTCAACTGGTTATATACCAAAAATATTTTAGAATGTGAAACACTGATGATGAATCTATGGCCCAATGTAGTATATATGGCATAAATGAGGAATAGAACGTTTGAAATTAGATTACTCACATTGGGTAGCTGTGTGTTTTTCAGGTCTCGTCCCATATTTTGCTGATCAGTCGGGTTTTGTTTACGTTTACTGTCAAAACTTGCTGTCAATTGTTAGTATATATGGCATAAACGAGGAATAACACATTTGAAACTAGAGTGTTCATATTGAATAGTGGTGGTTCAGGTCCCGTCCCATATTGTACTGATCAATCGGGTTCTGTTTACGCTTATTATCTTAACTTGCTATCAATTGTTAACCAAAAATTTAGGGTATTCATGTTGGTTTCAGTTTTCTAGTTATCATCGTTGACTAAAACTGTGTTGTATTACGTTCTAAACACGTGTTATTAAGCTGTAAATTAGAAAACCGGCCATGGATTAATTTGACAGTCAAGGGTAAAGCTTTTCTGGCGACGCCTTGGTACCACCAAGTACAGCAAATAACGTGAAGATTATGTATGCGAGGCCTAAGGCTCGACAAGGTCCTGCACGACACACATATTAATGCGGTTGCTATATCAGTCCCAAAATCTGTCAACGTATCGCTCGGTCGCATCGGAAAAGGAACACATTACTAATGTGCGATGTTCGCTAACTAACTGTTGTACCGACTAAATGCTATATGCTATACTCTATGATATAATAATGCAAATGTGTATTCGTATTCGTATATGAAAAAAAATACATTAATTTCCTGTGCAGCGGTATTTTTGAATATGACTGGAGGATGGATCATTACTTTAATTTTACGATTTTTATTCTCAATCCCGAATCCATTTTTTAATCTATAAAACCGCAAGTTCATTTCCTAACATCATCATTACCAAACCGAATTTCTTGTTATTTTATTTCCGGTATAGCTTTAGTTTTAACTTTTAACACTTTATATCAATGGTATATATTGTCATGCATATGCATATTCTATTTTGCAATAAATTGCTACGTATATCAAGCCACAATAAAATCATAAATTATACCCAAAATATACGTATAGTCGTGGTGCTGCTACAAACAGGAACGCATTCTGTAACTCTTCAACCTTGATAAATGGCCAAAAGGCGAACAAAACTGCAAAAGCTGCTTTAATTTGGAAATACAAACACACAAGAGCCAAAATAAAGCAACGCAGCAACATGTTTTCTTAACCGTGGTTTTTTTGGATTTCACTGTCTTTCACGTCACAGTAAATATATATTTGGGTTATAAAAACTATTTATACCAGCGGTGTCTCACCGATCAGTAGAGCTGTGACATTGTTTTTGAACATAATTAAGCATAATTTAAGCATAATTTAAGCACAATATAAGAATAATTTTTTAAATATTAAGTAGAATTTTCAGCTTTATTTTTGCTACTAAAATTATTTAGCATAAGTATGCTTAAATGTTAGTTAGCTTTAATAAAGCTTATTATTAAGCATCAAATTTTTATCAACCATTTTTATTAGCATAAGGCTATTCTGAATATATCAAGCATAAAGCATTTTCTATGTGCATAAAACGTTGATCAAAACTATAGTTTGAAACACATCTGGCATTTATGCATTTTATCTCACAATCACTTGCTAAGACTACAAATTGCTAAAACATCATAATGTTGGGGCGCATTTGTGTTAAGAGCAAAACCCTCGAACTTTTGCCTGAACTGTTACCCACAATATATATACGTTTATGAGGACGAGCTCGTTCTCACGTACGTCAGGCTGTTACACTGTTTTGGACTTTCGTCAAACTCTACCGCATATATCCTGTCGATAACTGCATATGCGCAAATCACCCATCTAACTAGATTCCAGCTAACGAATCCCTCATGATTTGCGAGTATGGGTGCATATGCAGTAATCGCCCTTTAAAATTACGGTACGAAATACGGGGTAAATTCAATTATACTATTCGACATTGTTCGATTTTGCTCTACCGCAAGCTTAAACACTAACAATGCAGCAAACATTACGTTAGATTCCTTTATGTTTCAAATGTTTAAGTCAGGTGTCGAACGTCCGTCGGCTTAGGGTGGCAGGCGGTCGAACAGAGGCTCTGTTCGAGGTCCTCAGGGATGTAGACCTCCCCCGACGAACTGTTTGATTTTTGGAAATTTTAGCCAAATTTTTGCCAACTTTACCCCAATTTTAATACATATTGTTGCAATGCGCGGCGGAGCGGGTGGCCAGAAGTTTCAAGAGGTAGTAATAAATACGGCTTGAGGGGAGTGCGATCTTTAGTCGAAGGGACCCCCTCCTCCTATCAACACGTATGGTTTAAGTATAGGATGAATTATATATAATTATTGTCATAAAAATTTGTTATCGTAAATGTGTTCCAGGCTTGCGTGCCAATTTTCCACGTTCGAAACTACTTCATATCAATATTATTTCAATAGCGAAATATATATTTTTGAATCTACACGCAATTAACATTGGACACTACTGTTCTACCTTTTTCTTCAGAATAATCGTTATTTACATTTTTTTATTCAAATTTCAACAAAAGCACATAAATTAAGCCAAATAAAGTATAAAAAATAAAAAAATTAAATTAAATATACTTACTATAGCAGCGTGCTGTATTTCGAAACGGCATAGTCGTATCGAAAGTCGATACGCGGATTGTCGGTATCACAGTTTTCTAGAAGTTTCAGTATTAGCATGTAATGTAAATATAAGGTTCAAAAATTATTCACTTAAGCTTCATATTTTCATGGTTATTATGATTCAATGGAAAATGAATATCACACGTGAAGTTATGTAAACAAACAGATTATTAAAAATTTTCTTAATAATTTTGTTTATTTAATATCCTTTGTAGGTTTTAGATTCCGCATTGCCTGTGTTAATTTGATGCAAGTTCTATATTTATTGCAAGTGCCGACCATATATATGTAGTGAGCGCACGCTGTAAGGAACAGCCGTATTTTAAGGAACACCTCGACAATTTTTCCCTCAACAGCATAGACATCCATTATCTTTATACACATCAATGTGTAGATTACATTGTTCCATTTCAATTGTGTTCCCTACTCAGTGGCAGCTAAAATGGGTATTCCTAAGTCGGCGTGTTGACTATAATAGCTAGAAAAGACGAATATAAAAATCAGTCTTAGGCAACTACCGGCTGTTAAGTCAAATGACCGGCCCTTTGCCTGCCCTTAAAATTTTGACGCCTAACTGCTGGCCGACACCCTAACGACCTTCCGACGGAAGAACGGCTGGCTGACGTCTTGGCCGACTATCATAAGCTTCTCTTACTACGTTGCGAATTACATGTGCGTAACGTACTTCAGCTTTTGTTCGAAAATTTCGTCATAAACATATGAAGATTTTTACACAGCGTGCAATGCAACGACCAAAGCGCGATATCTTACGTACACCTAGATCATAGAGGGCAGGGTGTTTTCTGACGGCCGGACCCACTCAAACTATATCTACCTCTCTCCCCCAAGGCTCATCGCCCGCTTTGCACCGAAGAACTTTGGGCAATTTGGTAAAATTTTGAAAAAAAAACTTGTTAAACATTAGCTAAATTGGCAATAAATGGGAAGGATTTTAGTAAAAATATGGGAAAATTAGCAAAAATTCGGGAAAATTGGCCAAAATTCTGGCAAAACTGGGGAAAATTATACTTCCGAGATATTAAGAAAATTTATTCCCTGAATTTACTCTCCCTTCCCAACGAATCATTTCCTCCTGTGCCGATGAACCTTGGATAGCTATTATCTAAGCTAACCATAGCCAGACTATACCTGATTTAGCGTTGGAAGAAAGCGGTGTTGAGGCCAGTAATTGAACACTGACGCATAAGTTTCATAATAACCATAATTTACTTCAATATGATTTAGTCGATAGAAAATTGTTGATTATTGGCCATTACATAAAAAAGTTGAGCGGTCTTGTTTAAAGCGCTTGCTATACAGTAGTAACGTATAGACCAAGGCTGGCCAACAGACGGCACATAACGGCTGACAGATAATTTTGGTGGCCGTTAACCGCAGAAAATTGTTATGGGCCGCCCGCCTGCCATTAACCACAGCCGAAGGCTTTCGCGGTCGTTATCAACCCGCCGTTGGCCCACGACCGCGATAATCTTTGGCGGTCCGGCCGATGGCCTTAACCGCCGTTGCTCTACACAGTATATTATGTAATTGTAAATAAGCAACTCTGAACTGCATTACATCCTGCTACTAATAAAAAGAACAGTTTAGTTTGGGGACAGGAAGATGTCTTTTTAGTTTTATCCTTAGTTTAACACCACGAATTATGATCGAACGCTACACAAATGTTGATTTGCATTAAGCAGGTAGAAATAGGGGTTCTTTTCCATTATCCCCTCTGCCCGCATTTGCCCAACAATGGGCAGATTCTGGAAATTTTCGTATTTTTGTAATCCTCGAAACCTCTCCTGATCATTTCGACCAAAAAATTGAATTTATAAGTTTTTTGATTTTTTGTTTCCCGATGGTCCCCCTAGGGAACCCAAAAAATTAAAAATCGATTTTACCCATCATTCGACGCGGCTTGACGAGCTGAGTGTAATGTTGTTATCTATAACGGGATCCCATAAAAGCATCCTAAGTTATAGCCAAAAGCTGTTCAATTGCTGAACCTCTCCGCTTCTGATATTTTTGGCCATAACTTTGGATTCGGTTATTGGATCCCGTTAAAAGTAACGCCTTTCGATTCAGCTCTCAAGCGGCGTCGAATGGTGGGTAAAAATCTAATTTTTAAGAAAGGAATTTTTTGAGTTCCCAAGGGGGAGGGACCCTTGTGACCCAAAAAGATCTAAAATTTTAAAAATTCAATTTTTGGTCGAAATGATCACGGGAGGTCTCTAGGATCACAAAAATACCAAAATTTCTAGAATCTGACTATTTTTGGACAAACGCGGGTCGGGGGATAATCGAAAAGAACCAAAATAGGAACAGATATGGCTAGAGTCTGCTTTCTGACTTGGGCTTAGTCTAGAACTAATGTAAGTACCGAATTTGTGTCTTGTCGGTTATCCCCCATAGCCGGAATTTCGTCAATTTTGAAGATACAGATAAAATTTTGGAACCAATCGATTCAGTTCGATGAGCTGGTTCAGAAAATGACCATTTTATTCACATCTCTGACAAAAAATTTTTCTATGTTTTGAGGTCCCAATGGGAACCCAAAATTTTTTCTTCGGAATATGGTCATATGGTTACCATTTGACTCGGCTTAAGTCTAATGGTGTGAAATTTATTGAAATATACCCCACCGTTAGAAAGTTATGAAGGCCCAAGTAACCCTGATGGGCCGTACATTATGACGTTCGAAAGAAGAACAGTTTAGAGCGGCGGCAGCCCCCGACTTAGGCTTAGTGTATGTCTCATATAAAGACCTTAGCTTAGGCTAAGACTAATGCTTAGGCTTTGTGTACCCAGAACGGCATGGCCTGCATTTTATTTCTGCCCATCAGGGTTACTCGGGCCCTCATAACTTTCTAACGGTGGGTATATTTCAATAAATTACACACCAGTGGACTTGTCTCATCAAGCTGAGTCGAATGGCACCCCATCTTAGAAAAAAAATTTTGGGTTCCCAAGGGGGGACCATTGGGACCTCAAAAAATCCAAAAATTTTTTGTCAGCGATGTGGGTAAAATGGGCATTTTGTGAACCAGCTCATCGAGTTGAATCGATTGGTACCAAAATTTTACCGGTATCTTCAAAATTGACAAAATTCCGGCTGGGGGGATAACAGAAAGAACCCCGAAATTAATGTAAGGTTGCGACTAAACGGTAAGTTCATGGTCTAGAGATTAAGCCAGATTTTGAGTTTACCGAAACGCTTAGGTTTTGCCTACAGTTTAGACTCAATGACAACGTTAATGCGTTAAATCTTACGCTTTAGTACTAGACTAATGCTTGAGATTAGTTTAAGGCTTAAATTTAACCTACGTCATAGGTAGTATTCCAAGGCTAAGTGTAATGCTTTAATCTCCGTGATAGGTTTAGCGCTTAGCAACGCTTAGGCTCACACTGCGGTTATGGTTTAGGTCTTTGCTTCAGCTTTGTATTAGGCCAACGGTTGGTTGACACATCAATCACTGTCAAAAAGCTTCTCTTTAATACAGTAGAATTTTAATTTTCGTAACATACTTCATCGTTTGACCAAAATCTGCTCGATTTGCATACGAAGGTTTTAGATTGTATAATGCAGCAGCTAAAACATCTGTAGAATCGTCATCCTACTACGTGGCAAAGTGTTGACTGAACCATACTGTCTTGTTTTTGAATTATATACGCTTACCAGAAAATTCTTCATCTTATACAAACACGTAGTCTACTATGAGTAGCCATGCCCATATATAAAGTTTTCCTTTTAGGGCACATCCGAACCTGAGTTATAAACGAGTTCGTATCATTATTTTGTAGGGAAGACTTGTGGGCGCATTAGTGGCTGTTTTTTTGGCAAAATTTGACTTCGAAATATTCAACATATGCATAGTGGTTGTCTTATTGGAATATATCACATTTTAAATATCAACCTGAGTTTGCTAACTAGTAGAGTTTTGACATATCAGAAGCGTAGTTTTTCGAAGCAACGTACCGTCATCAGAGCGAAAGTTTTCACAAACATTAATTATTTACTGTTGAGTCAAACCGGTAATTTTAAACCATGTTTAGTACTAGTTTTGTGTCTAATACCGAGTAACTATGGATTCTTTGTTTCGTTTTTATTCATGTCTACACTAAAGATTTAAACGCGTGTAATATAATTGACATATCTATTTTAAAGAGATGCTGTAATAATGCTTTAGTTGCTTAGCATTTGAAAAGTTTTAGTGACAAAGTATAAGCTTTAAAACTCTTAAAAGGTTTGTGAAATGCATATATTAGACGCTGTTAAAGTCTATATTATATAAATCTTTAATTGGCTTGTACAGATACAAAACTATACATGTATACATGTATATGTTTATATATATGATATATTTATGTGCAAACACATACGAAACGCCTAAAGTACTCCCACATCGACATAATGGGTTTCAAATATATTGCGCTTAGTCCAACTAGGTGACATGATGATGATTACTTTAAAGTAAACATATAAGCAGTTAATTTTCAAACGAATATAAACTTGCTACTACAGCGCGGACGGTATTACAAGTACATTGGTCTACGCCAACATCATGAGAGTTAAATAGCCACATTGTACGAATTCAAATATATAAATTCCAAATTGATATTCCCTGTTTGATTGACAAAAATGAAGAATTATTCCTGTAAGTCCAAGTTAACTGTGTGGTCAAACAAGTTTCACCATATCATCTATATCGAGAAGCTACTAAGATACGTCATCATAATTGTTAACACTGGAGAGTCTGGATTCCTCATATCAAAATGGTTTAAATCTGAAATTATGTAATAAGATTATAAGAAAGAGAAAAAGATATTCCGCACCCTTTACTAATGTACGGACTACGTTAGAAATTATGAACGCTTTTGTTTTTTTTTGGATTTAAGAAGTATCATTCCGAACATAGGGTAGTCTGGAGGAAGGTTCTGGACAAATGTAATCCATTCGTCCAATCCCGATAAATGCGACCCATAGAAATAATGGACGTATTAATACTAAAATATGGCAGCTAATACGGTTGTACGTTGTAGGGAATTAAGTGCTATGCTCTTCTTTCTATACACTCCTGTTATACCGATTTTTGTTTAAACAGTATTGTCTTCTGCTTCTCGTTTTGCCGAATGTCAGAAACAAATCAATCCTTGCATTGAAAACAAGTATTTTGCTCGTCGATTGACACCATAGTTGCTCCTACCTCTCCAAACGTAGTGGAAAAAGCAAAAAATGCTGTTATAGGATCCTAAGCTAGGTTTCGGCAAATCGGCTTAATCGTACTGTTCAGGTTTATAGTGGGCGGGCCTGTCCCAACTTTTTACAGCATTTTTTCGGAAATAGGTAAACATTAGGTCTTATCAGTTAGAGACACTTGGATTAAAAAATTCTCAATATTTGTGGAATCCAGCATTACTGCCGATTTCGGAATATCTATTGCAAAACATTACTTCGACCTTGTGAGCAGATTATGTTTATCGGTCGAACTAAACATTTAATAAACTTCGCTTTGTTATAGTTTACGTCGTAATACACAATAATAAACCCAGTAAATTAAAAATTTGTGGGCGCGAATAAATTACACGCAGCCAATACTTTTGCAGGTGCAATAAAGTCTCAGTAATTTTAATTTTTGTTTGACAAATGTTATCCCCCTGCTTCAGGTTTAAAGCGCACAATATATAAAACTAGCCTCTAAAGCTATTTGTGCATTAGCAAATTTATTACAACTGTCTGTAAGAGTCTCTTGTTAGTACAGTTAGCTGTTAGAGATTTTAGTTTGTTGCAGCTTGTTGCATGAAATTAAGCAATTGCAAAACAAAACTCGAATGCGATCTTTGCGATATATTAATATCTCGGTAGAATTTACTAAAACATTGTGTCATCAACCATATTAGCACTACTTGGGCACTGGGTTCATTGAGAGGATCGGGACAATTATTGAGGACATTGGTATAAATTCACTGAATTTTTAATGTTAGCATCTTTTGGCTATTCCCTGAAGAAATAAAATGTCTCTGCAGTTTATACGTTGTTGTCCTTCAACGATTTTCAAAGAGCCGTTATAAAGCTTCAATTGCAACTTTGAAATCGTCACTGAGCGGAAGCCTACCACATTCGCTTCGTTATCACTGACCGCGCAAGCTACTTGCATTAGTATTATAGGTACGCAACTTGATATTACATATTGCATTAGGTATGACTTGCTGACTTGTGCTGTATTTTTAATAAAAACTGTGCTACGTTTTTTATTCCTGTTTGCACTGTATGGCTACTTCGACTTTGGTGACAGCTATAGCGCAAATATTTCGCAGCTCATTACACCAGAGTTCAGCAATTTTGTTTACGTAACAATGCTATCGTGTGAATTTCTGAGTTCTTGTTACGGGGCCGTTCAGTTTTTACGATTTCTGTCTACACCATTATGCCGCAAGTTTCTCTAGCATTCTAGATAGCGTGCAACCGTAAACATTGTTGCTACAAGAGATGTAACAACAACTGTAATACTTGCTTCAAGCACGATTTAGAAAATGTAAGCTGTTGCACAAAGAGAAAAGTGTAGTGTAACGAGCACAGTGGTTCTACACGTAACTATGTGCAGCAGAGATGGAACAGGGTCAACGGTTATTTGGTTTCACATCTGTGACCGGTCACCGGGTCACGGTGTGTAACCCGATACTGAGCCAGTCTGATTAAAACAGCGAAAGCACTCTCGTCTGCTTTGTGCTCAGCCTTAACACAACAGGGTCTTTTGCCTTCTTCTTCGTCTGTTTGCTATTTCGCAGGTAATCAGTGGAAACTCAGATGCACGTAAATCAAGCTCTTCCACGACTATAATTGCTATAAATTATGAAATAACACAATTACAATATGAATGCCACCAAAAGGTGTAAGGTTGGTAAAAGGATGTTGGGCTGCTTTGTGGAGCACGTTCATGTCGTGCACTCCGAAAACATGAATTAAAGCTATGGGCAGCAGATGGTATTTTTCCGAACCAGTTTTAAATGCAGGTACTCCCGAGTTGCTTGCAATTCGCGCACAAGCAGCTTCACATGATGATAATCTACGTCCAAGACACGGCCAACAGGCTAAAATTTAATTTGACAAACTACTTTCTTTTGTCCAGGACTGCAATATCTGGCTATGGTTTTGCAGAAAACGCCGTCGTAAAAGGTCTTTAATGGCGGTATGCCAAGCATATGTTCAACTGTTTTTCAACACCGTTTGTTTTCCGAATTCGCAAAATTATGATGCATTGCCTGCATTGGGACTAAAGTCTTGTTACTAGCTCATCACCGTGACAAGGTAACCGGGTCATCAGGTCTCCCGGTTGCTTCCATGATCCGGTCAACAGGACTCGGGCCACTGCTACGGCCGGAGCACCGGGTCACAATATGAAGACCCGGATCCATCTCTGGTGTGCAGTATGTCTATATATCTGAATATGAACTAATTAAATAGGAGCTGGAAACGTTGATAGAATATCCCAGTAGCCGGCTGATGTTATTAATGATTTGAAAGTTCCTGTTATTGCAACCGCGTCTAAAAACAATTTTATAGTAGCGTATGAAAACAAAAGTCAATGTAAAATCCATTGTAAAAAAGTTAGCCTTTCTTAATTATTAAGCAAGCAGAATTTAAAAACAAAATTCACTGTCATCGTGACAATCTGTTCAATTTTTTCTTTGTTTTTAACACTTTAATGCCGAAGCTAGCTTCTGTACCGTGCAATTTTTGACAAACCCTAGCCCATGCGGTGGATCGAAACTCCGATCGTACTAGTGAGAACGGCGTCTGCGAACCCCTGAGCCCTTGAGTAATGTGAGAGCAGTTGCTCGGTTTCTTAAAGGACTCTCACAAAGCAAACATAGGCAACACGACACACTTGGTTGCTACAACAAGGAGCAATATGTGTTGATTCCAATAGGCAAAGTTGTGCACGAAAGGGTTCATTTGAATGCCATTAGTTTTTTTGTGTTAACGTTAGTTCTTTGCATAACAATAATTTTAAATAAAGATCAAAATGAGCAAAGCTTTTATAATATTCAATTTTAGCAGGAGTGTCTTATCAAAATTTTATAATAAGTTATGGCCCCTGGTTTCAGTTGTATGCTATGCCGTATCTAACTATTTGGCCGGCTTTGGGCTTATCCCCTCTTGGGGGTTCAGGGCGGAGGTGACCCGAAAACAACAACACCATCGAATAATGCGACGTTCGCGTTATAATGTCCGCGCTGTTCGAAAGGTTTGTCGCCCTGTAGTCGCAACACTACCTTATACACTGTCAGGGTCACACCCATACTGTAAATCAATTGTTGAGAGTGGACGACACACCCCTAGTTGCTACATTTTTCTTTTGCAGTGTCGTACACATCCTTAGCTACCAATTTGTAGCTATAACTGTAAAGGACACCGTCTGTAGCTAATGCGGTTTATTAGTCAACTGTACGGTTTAATTTTATTTAATTATCGACATTTGTATCTAGGCCATAAGATCGCTGATGAAATAATGCCACACACTATGAACATAACTGCATATACGATGTGCATGACACTGTCGAGAAGTGGAAATTACCCTAGCTAACTACCTTTCAAAAATTTTACGAAAAACAAAATGGTGTCTAAAACTTCCTGTTATAGTGTGGCTGACATTGTGGGTTGCACATAGATTCCAAACACTGAGAATATTATAGCGTGAACGCCGCATAAGGCTACCTACACTTCTACAAAGTATTCATAGTGTAATCTTGGTAAGTATTGGTATCGTTAGAATGCCTTAATTGTTAATACACAATTAATTGTGCCATTTTGTTAAAACAGTCAATTACGGTTGGAAATAGTTAAGAGTTAGACTAAGCCATTACATTATAAATTTAGCAAACTTTAGCACAGTTAGACGCAGCTCATCCATGCGGGTTGAATAGCATATAAAATTATGCTTTTACTGCGAAATTTTCGAAGATTTTGGCATAAAACATATATAACCAATCTAAATATATTAGTCTTAAACATGATTATGACGGAAGTTTTTATCCGTGTTCATAAGCTGAGGTCAATAGGTCCAAAATTAAGACCGAAAGCACGCAACCTAAAAGACACATTTTGCTATTATAGAATACAACCTGTTATAAACTGATCCCGATTTGGCTCATACATTGACAGCGCATAGGTCAGACTACATGATGCAACCTGAATCATTAATGCTTATATACAGTTTTACGTTCGTTTTTTTAAAAGTATTAAATTAATGTATGTAAAGTAAAATTAAATTAAATGCTACCAACCCAGCGGTCTTACCGCAGTATCTAGTAGAAATAACATGAATTAACCATTTTGGATATCTCGCTAAAACTTAGCTTTGATCTTTACTTATCACGCCGGTTTCAGTCTAAACTACTTTGCTCGCGCAAGTTAAACATAGGCTGAAAACTGTTTAGAATAGATGTGCTCTATAGCCGATTGAATTGATATACATGTTGTCGTAATCGATTAAATTTAAAGCTACTGTTTGATGGCTGTTTCGATACTAAACACACCAATCTAATTAAAGTTAATTTTTGTGCCACTATAGTTCCTGCCAAATTCCTGTGATTTATTCATTGTCAGTGATTAGTCGGTTATGGTGAAGACTGGTTAAGGTTTGTTCTTAAGGTTGTGACATTGTTTTCACCTATTTTTCAACTGTGCATTATGAGCTTGTGTCTATATTATGTATGTGGGCATAATGGAAAGTTTTACAAATCCAATTCAGCCGGAGTCCGGTAACCAATTGAAAGTAGAGGCTTGGAAAATGTTCAACGTTTATATTAACGACAAATAATTGGCTAATAATTAAATCTTAGTAGTAATCGATTTACGAACATGGTAATTTGACATCGCACAATTTAGTAGCAAGAGACTTGAATTATCTACAGGTCAAGAGAGCGCTCGTGGTCTTATATCAACAGTTCCAGTGGAGTGTCTTTTTGCGAGGACTACTGACGAGACAGTTTTTTAGACATGAATTCCTGGGATCCTTAGGGAGGAACAATGGGCAACCCCCAAAACGATGGTAAATTGTCGATTTCAATGTTGACTAGGATTTATCGCAATATGTTTGTAGCCACTGGTCTAGTTAAGTCAAAGCATTATGGTACGATGCTGACATAGTCCAATGTCTTCCTGCAAATTACTTCCCGTAAGAATATGAAAATTCTAATGCAAGCATTGCATCTCAAATAGAGTGAAAACTTTCAGACAAGGCAACGCGCTGTTTCTGTCGGATTTAAAACGTCAGCCGTTATACATTACTATTTATAACAAACGGTTATATTTGTTGGATACACTCTTGGACAATGCAACTTCATTCTACCCCTCACAAATGTATACGTATAAGAAGTTTATATATACTAAGTTTTTCAAGTGGCGAAACCCTAATTGCCGTCCGAACCTCATGAAAATCGCAAAATAATTTTTATAGCTTGAATTGAATAAAATGTTGCTGCTTGAAGAAATGAGAATAAGAATCAGGCCAATAATTGTATGACTAAGAAAAAACATTTACATATTCATATCCAAAGGGTTTGAAATTTAGCCCGAAAAGATGGGTCGTTAGGCTTTTGCCCTGTATCTGGGAAAGGCAAGCAAAAATTTATACTCCTCGTGAAACTTTAAATATGTCACAATCAGTTTAAAATGCGTTCTACAATTGTAGATGTTGCAATAAAACTTAGCAAGATGACACGTTTTACACCGTGAAATGGTGAAAATAGGACTTTATGGAAGAAAATAGGCAAACATGCGGAACTATGTATCTAAGAATCAAAAGCGCGTATAAAGGTTTTGGGCCCTAACCGACATCAGTTCTACCAAATTTCCTGAGTCATGCATGTCAGTGAGTTCATCGCAATTTAATAATACTAGATCCACTTACCGGGATCTCGAAACGGTTGTCCCGCGCACTCTCCTGCCCAAAAACAAGGTGGCAGTCCGACCTACCGTCCAATGAAACGATGGGTCAACATGATTTGACTCCCCGGAAATGGTGGGTGTACGGCCGAAAAAGTCTGTTTCATTAAACACGGGATAAGGTTAAACCTCGGAGAAGTGTGACACCATTACCGGTCATCTGAACATTTTACAAACCGTAAGAAATATGTTTTACAAAATAAAATAAGAGTATCGAGTTTACGAATTAAAAGGCTTCACCGCTCGTCCAACTCCAGAGGAATATCAAATCATTAAATGTCAAAAAATACGGTTTCTGAGCTTTGATGCGTTAACTGTTTTATCTACTCGTTTTTAATTAATCGAATGGTTGTCTAAGATATTAAAATTATTGATTTTCCCGTTCCTGCGTCCTCACAGCAAATTTAATGAAAGCGTTTATTAAAAAAGCTTTGGTTGTATCATTGAGGGCGTCATATAAGAAGCATCAATGTCTGGAATATTGATATGTTGTAATACATGGTACGTATTATACATGTACCACATTGTGCACTATTAATTGCTCTACTGCGGTATAGATATCTGTGAAGATATACAAATCGATGTAGGTGTTGATACTGCAGTCGCAAGCATATGGTTTTGAATTTTTAGGCTAGACTCTGCGTGGTGTTCTTGATACGGGTACTATTTCTGGATTTTGATTGTAAACTCGATAAAGCGGCAGAATTTTGGTATATTCTGTTTGCAGCTACACGTTCAAAGCAGCTGTACAGGCGCTACGATATAGTATATTAACATTATATAATACAGTACATACTTTATTGTAACTCCATTTTTTATAATTGCAACATTATTTTCCACCTATCCCGTTTTCAAATTCAAAATGAGCTATAACTCCTTGAAAACTTAGAACCAAATTGTATAATTTTACTAATCAATCTAGTTTTCAACTCAACAACAAACAGCTTAATGAGTTTTTGAAAACCCAGTCACTTATTTGCTACTTCTACGCTACAAGTGATCATAGAAGGAAGTCATAAAAAGATTGAGTTGCTGAATCGAAGTTATCGAAATAGAATCTACATACTTTGGTTCGTTACCTATTTGTTTTCAGTCCATAACTCAAAAAAACTGATCGTGCCTATAAAGGGTTGAAGTTAAAAGAGTTCAGTATGTTATCAAGAGCTCTTTGCAGATGAAACGTATTTATCTATGATAAGATATCAAGTTTCTGCAAGAAAGCCTATAAACTACGTCAATAACTTAAATAAACGGGTATTTGGTATTTCGTCCGCCATCAATCAGTAACATCCCCACAAGAATAGTTCGTTTCCAGCTTGATCGTCCCATCGATGCATATCGAGATAGAGATGTAAAAAATTTGATTGGCAAAACAAACTCAATATTTGCTCTGTTGCCGCTGGTAAATGTGTCAACTTATTTGATGTGCCCAAAATATAACACCCAAAATATTTCGCTTTCAATGCTTCGTATATATTTTTCTTGAAATCATTTTCCTTGACATCAGCCAAACTTGGACTTGTCAGATCAAATCGAATAATCTTTTAGTTTAACCGCAATACAAAATATTACTGGTTTCAATTGGTGTTTCTTTACGTCAAACCACAAGTGTCAAACACAAGCACTATATTTTACGGTAGTTTGTGTGAGTTTAAATTGGCAAATATATCATTATATTAAGATTTTGTTCGACTTAAAATATAAAGTATCAACTCAAATGGTTTTATTGCGACAGGCTATACTTTAGTTATTTGATCTAATATGTTCCAAAAAATAAAAAAACCCAATTGCATACGGTTTTGATCTTTTGATATGTGGTAGTTATTATGACAGTTAGCCAATTATAGAAAGTACATCGAATCAGGTATAATATATTCCCCTGCTGCAATGCATGAGTATAGCCATAACCGCTGAACATGTCATTATGTCATTACCATTGACAATGAATGCAAATGGAAGCACTTGTACTGATTACAAGACAATATTTTAATTAGTAAAGTTGAAATTTTAAGTTATATCTGATTTGTGGTGCTAAAATATATGTAATTTATGTATAGTACATAAAATGGATGGCTGGACAATAGACAGTTTTATACCCACCAAATTTTATACGAAATGTAAAATAACTAAAAAAGCTAAATCTATTGTTTTTATTAAAGAAAAAGACCTTATAGCCCTGTTTTCTACGAAAAGAAACCCTGTTTTTAAAATAACCTACAAGCTGAACAGTATTGTACACTCGTTCTAAGCTGAAGGAACATTGGTTAGATGTGCTTGTTAGCGCCTAATCAGGTATAAAACGGTTTTTTATGCATATAGTCTGATATTTGTATGAAAATAAGTTTTTTCCATTATGAACTGACAACGCCAGAAACACAGTATACATTGTGTGCGCCGTTAATAAAGCCTGATTCTATGCACTTTGTTTTATATTCACCTCGTTCAAAATCTAGGTTCCAGCAGAACTATGTCTGGTTCAGTACACTACAACGCGAAAGACATCTGGCATAAATCATGAAGAAGGTATATACCACAAAGTACGTAAATAATTAAACGTGGAAGTGCTACTTCATGAACAGACCAAGGCAGTCGTGATATCAGTGAAGTCCCTCGATATAAACATGGGATAAGCTTCAAAGAAGCTGAAATATCGATATATCGAGATTTCTCAACCAATTTTTAGATTGAAAATTGGCTTTAAAAGCGCGATAGTCATACTTGTCAAAACCGGTTCACTGTTGTACAGTATGAACAAATAAGCAACACAACATGCTATCTACATCACATTAAGAGTTGAAAATCATAAACAAACACCGTATTTATATGAAATGCTGGTCGACGAAATCTAATTTATGAACATCATTAGAATACTAAGCGCCTCGTTTGGCGAATTCACAGCTACCGCGGAAATTCAACTTTATTTAGTGTTAGTTGAAAAAGAAAATAACAATTACTGTTACTTTAAAAACAAAAATAACTAACAAAACACATCTGGAAGCCTAGCTATGTAATAAACAAGCTTAAAACCGCCATAAGATATAACTTAGAATAGCATGGTGGAAAATAATTTTGGTCCGTCAGTGCACATCACCAGCTTAGAAATAGCTTAAAGTAGTAAAAGGCACAACTAGGGGATTATATCTTCCCTGCGGAATAATATAAGGAGTTATCTTTCCTTTCTATAAAAACTGTAGAATTGGTACAAACATTGCGAATTTTCCCGAATTTGAGAATATACATGGCTGTTTGATTCTACTATGTTAGATTTTTGAAAATACACCATACATGTTCTGTCTTTGCGAACGCTTGTCTCAAAAAGTGTGTCAATGTCTCAGAATATTAACTAATTATGCTGCAGCATTACTATCCAGATTTCGACAAAGATAGTATTCAATGTGTAAGGTTGCTTGGACTTCTTGCATTAAATGTTTCATGTTGACTACTTTGTAATATTAACCTGTGTTGAAAGTTTATTCTATGTCTTCGCGTAACTACACATGAACTTTATGGAGCTGAAAACAGACTGAATACGCTCTTTGCATGTTTCACACAGCTGCATCAAACAATCGACAAGGAACTAGTTGGCTGATCTTAATTAACCTAAATAAAAAACACATTATAACAATACAGCGCACAAAAATATTACAGTTTACTGCTTGGGCATGGCTAATAATCTAAAAAGCCTGCAAAAGGCAGCTTAAACCTAGTAATACGCACTGGAATGAAATTACACCAGCACGTACGTCATTTGTTGTGTCAGCTAGTTTGCCGTACGGTGGCGCTTTAAAATTTTGCGTTATAGTTCACTGCTTGGGTATGGGTAATGATCTAAAAAGCCTGCAAAACGCTGCTTAAACCTTGAAATCACAACAGTGCACATACCATTTGTTGTGTTAACTAGTTATAGTTGCAAGTGCGTACGTAACTCGTACAACTGCTAAGTGTATTTTGAACAACTGATGGACAGCTTATAGATACCGCAGGGGTTTGTGTACGTAGCTTCTTATCATGCAGCCCATGTTGTATTGCTTGGATTGTGCGGTCTATCAATCATTGCTCGATAAGCAAATTAATTCGCGTTTAAAAGGTGGTACTCATGGCCCATGATACGACAATTTAAAAATTATTCAAAAAATTGATTGTTTATAAAATTTTGTACGTACAGCGATATTTCTTTCTTTAACGGCGTTCAATAACTCAACAAAGCTAACTCCTAATGAGAGTTAGAAAAATGCAGTTAATTTTCTTTCTAAAATAAGTCGACGATTTAGCCTAAGTTTAAGCTCCCACCTTAGTTCTATGCTACCGGTATGTGTCAGGGCTCGCCGTTCCATAAACCTAATCTGGCTGCATGTTTGTCTATTCATGTTTCATAACATCAAATGGGTTCACTACTGAATGGCGTGACAAATGCATGGAAACCTTAGAATCGAAACTGTCATACGACACATCCATATGTTTGAAGCGCCAATCTTATGAACATCTCAGTTATGACCGGTACTAGTAACTTCCTTAAAAGATTAGTGCAATAGTTATGATCGATTTTGAAGTAAGCATTTTCAAAAAAATAAGCTATTAATATTTACACTCACCAACTGTTCAACTAATATAATTAATCAACGTGCAGAAATATGAACCATCATATGTATTTATTTCAATGAATGTATTAATCAATTTCTATGATTACGAGATATTTCGGTTTTTTGCATAAGGCTGTATATTTATTTATAACTTGTAATACGGATGCAATAAATTTTATTTGTTGGCTTTGCATTTAAAACACTGTAAATTGCGTGTCAGCCCTTAAGACTAGTGGTTAGTATATTTTATTTTGGCGAATCCTCTTCTCTACAAAATATAATACCAAATTTTTAAAGTTTATTTTTTACTTGTATTGAGTATCTAAATCTTATCAAGAATTAAAAAGATAGAATGTTAGTACAAAAACTGTTGCAACCTGTGAATGAATGTAAGCAGTTTGTAAAACTCTAGTGTTAAATGATGCAAAGCTATTTTATTAAATATTCGGTGCATTATTGGTGCATTAGGTCCATCAAGTCAGGAGGGTGACATAGAGTTCCGACGAGGCGCGGTAGTCAGGGGTAACCTAAAATTTTTCCCTGTCTTTCAATTTTTTCTTATAATTATCCAACTTTTCCCTTAAATTTATGTAGCAAACCTTTGGAACAGCGCAAAAACAACTTCTTTCTATAAGCGTCGAATAAGAAAAATTTGGGTTAAATCCATCTTCCTTGCTATCCGTTTTAAACGAGCCACAGCCAAAAAAGAAATTCTTTGCACAGTTGAGCGCCATTATATGAAATTCCAGTCGCGACGATCGCTCCGCCTGGAAACGCTGTCAAATGAGAGCGCAGTTTGGCAAATTTTTTTGCGACGATGCTGTAAAACCTATCGCGTGATTTACAAGTTTACCAGTCTTCGTAACCGTCTCACGTCACAATCTTAGTCTTTACGAGAAGTAGTTTACGCTTTCTGAGTCGTGTTTATTTAATTTCTGATTTATAGATTTAGTTTTGTTACCGAAAATTGATATTTTATGAGCGAACGAGGCAGTGTTGTCATCATGAAAACAAACTCATGTTTCCCTGGTTACTGGATTTCGTAGATTAGGTAATGCCTACTAGCAAATTTCTGTCTCACTGTTAAAATAAATGTGTAAGCATAGTAAAATTTGTGTAGATATATTTTTACCTAATATAATTTAATATGATAGTTATTAAAATGACTACGATAAATTGTACAGTTTATGTCTTAAAATTATCGATGTAGGCACCTTAAGTAGAAGTGCCAAATTATTTTTAATCGCTTTGCAATAAATATAGTTTCGCCAATGTGTGCTGCACAGTTGTAAGACATATCAACTGCATCACCTGTCTTCACTGCTGCACACGCTATAGATATATTAGGTCCTGAACAAGACGGGATACATGTCGAAAGACACGGACAGTTCGGTTACAGGAATGACGTTGAATTGACGAGCACTGGCAACTTTAACCATCTTTGCATAATAGTATCAGCAGAGGACGAAAGTCAACGTGAAACTACAGCCCGGGCCAATGCAGAGCGCTGAAATGTGGGTGTGTAACGAGTGTTCTATGCCCTGTACCATCCACAATTGCCTAACGAACTAAAATCTGAACACCTGTACAAGTCAGTGAGGCATCCCGTTGCTCTATAAGGATCCGAATCCTTCGTCCACATCTACAGAGATCGAAAGGTGTCTAGCTCTAATGAAGATGAGAATGCTCAGGTGTTGCTACAATTAGCCTGGTGCGATTCGAGCATGTACGCAACTGCCATGTAGAGCAGCGCTACGGAATCAGTCCCGTGACTGCCAAGCTAGGTGAGGACAAGCTACGTTGGTACAGCTACGTTCCTTGATCCGATCGTCGAACTTTGCGAAATAAATCCTTACGGTATAGTTTTTCGGTAAGTGATCGAAACGACAGTCGAAACCGCGACAGGATAACGTGTTGCAAGATAATATCAAAATGACAGGACTGTACCTAGACAACACGTTGGATACGACTAGGCAAGTGGCGTCTGAAATCCATGATCTCTCGCGTAAACTAAAAGCTGAGATAAGATCGTTTATTTTCGATTCCGTACATCAAGTAGAATAGTCTCAAATTGGTCTACAGTCCGGCGCGGCGTTCCAACATGTTTGCCAGGCCCGGTCCGTCTGTAGTGGTGTTGCAACCTACCCGGCCGCGGGCCAAAATTCCCATACCCAGTACAAGGGCGGAAGAAAATGAAGATTTATATTATGCCAAGTCGCTTAGCTAGTAGACCGTGAAATCACAACTCGTAAGGCCGAGCGCTGTTTTTCGGAACGAATGACTCAACCTTCCATTCCTTCGGGGTGACTAAATTAAGAGCTCAAGGTAATCACCTGTCGAGGGGACATTTATCACTCTTTAGGCTAAGGGAAATGCTAGGGAAACTTAGATAATTCACTACACACCCTTAAATACAATACACATTTTAACCATATTTCATATGTTAGATTACTATTTGCGCCGTCTAATCGCAAGGTCCCGACTGCCTTGTAAATACAAAGCTTGTTTTTATGTGTAATATTAAATTGTCAAATTAAATACGTGAAAGTAATTGAGCCAATACAATTTACATCGTTCAACTCTATCTTCAATAACTAAGGCCTATGTGATACATGGTCGAGGTCCGTGTCCCGATGGGGGTAGCCTGGTCCTGACGGAAGGGATGGAGGCCAGAGGGCTTAGCCGGAGAGGAAAGGATATTTTACGCGGAGCGAGTCGGGGGACCAACATTTCAGGGATGTATCCCACTCTACCCCCGCTGTAAGCAAGTATGACCTAGATTCAGGTGAGCCGTGTTCACGCACACATCAAAGCTAACGCATTAATTGCTGTTTTGAAATCTGATTGATTTAGCGTTTCGGTTTGTTTGTACTGATTATTTTCATTTGACAAAATCATAATTTTTTTAAAAACCACTCTTTATGCATACTGTACACCGCTAGCAGACGTAATGCACTATCAAGCGATTGTATTTTCATAATTTATGAACCACAATGTAGAACACATATCTGCAATACCGTTCACAGCGAGTATAGTTTGTAAGCCCGCATCGATGATAAAGAAATAGTAGTGCGGTGTTTACAAACTTATTTAATGTGAATTCCGACTAGAAACTTTGTATTACAGATGACTAACCGTCCATACCGTTGGTAGCAAACAGCTTATCGTTTGCAAACAATTGTTATAATGTTCAATTAATAGTTTGTAAATTATTCTACATATACTCCGGCTTCTGGATCAATACCTACTGATATCAAGTCACCGGAACTGAGTTATTAATAACATTTTTCTTTTGCAAACGTTCGATATATATGTGCGTATATGCAAATAACATTATCTATTTGAGATTATGTGATGTGATTTACGGCGCAGTTTTCCCTTGTATTCTCAGCTACCGTTGGGGTTTTGGTGCACTAAGTTCGCGAAAATGCGCTGTTTTTGTGTTAAATCCTCTGCATTATAAAAAAGAAGGATAACATTTGTACTATTTTGTAGCAAAAATATATGTCATTAGTTTTTCTACGGTTGGTTATTTTCAAGCTAAAGGAGTGATGCTTACGATCTAAACGAATTTATGTTCGTTTCCTGAATTCTGAATTTACACCTTGTAACGGTTAATATTTTGCAAAATTACTACATAAATTGGCAATTAAACGGAGCCCTTTTTGCTGTATTAGAGTGAATAATCGAATAACCTGGTCATGGGACAATGTGTGCAAAAACGGCGATTTGACAATTATATAATGAAGTTCCAGCATCTCCTTTCTAATATGTCATGGATGCATATTTGTATGATAATGTTAAATACTATTTCTATATCGTATAGCACTACATGCGCATCATAAACTTTCATTTATGTTGAAACGGGTTTATGGGACAGATATTCCGGAGCTCTCTAGCTTTAAAAATTTATGTATGTCGGGTGATGAAATCTTGTCGAGAACATCTTGCCATTTTGAAACGTTTGTAAAGCTGATGTTAGACGTTCCTTGTAGCATCCAGTCACTGCTTGTATGCAAAAACAAATGATTTGAAGAGTAGTCTTTGGACACACACGACGGTATTCAGGATTAGATGACTGTAGTATCAAACTAGAATTTTACGCATGTTCTATATACATTTATTAATGTGAATTCATGGACGCATGTCCGCGTGTCTGTCTATGATACGAACATACATGCTCACTGTTCCACAAGAATAGTAGGGGCTTCCATGGCACCTGGGGGCCGGTCTTCTTCCTTCTAGCACGGGTCAGTTGGCCGGTGCGGCGGTGAGGAAGGAGGGGCGGCGCCTTTTGCGGCAGGGTGGTGGATAAGGCTATTTATCTTGAGGTGGTGGTTGGGTTCAGATTCTCGGAGGGAGGTGGGTGGATAATCCCCGCACCCCTTGTCAGCATATATTAATGCGTGTACATGTAGACATTACATGTGATTAGGGACATTGCGCTGAAAATGTGCACTATATTTAGTATAAGGCGGGGTAATTAGCTTCCAAGAAGTTAAGCTCTATTTTCGGCATTACTTTATTACTTTATTTCTTGAAATTAACGGTATGGTCGCAGTTTAATTTTATGGCAAACTTAGAGCCTATTGTATACACATGTATAATAGCCATTTAGTCCTGGCTTGATAATGCGTATCTGTCAGTTATTACCGTTTATGTTAAAAGTTATATAAAAGACAAAAACGTATTATGTTAAATAAAACCTATCTATGGGTACAAGATTTAAAAACACAAAATCTGAGCGGTCGTTATGGCATCGCTATACTTTCTCGGTCAACTTATACGCTTTTCCTCACTCTCCTTGGGCATTTTATATGGCTAATCGTCTAATTAATGTTGAGCTCACTACTATGTATTATTTTTGGTTCGGTGTTTCGTCATTTATACGACTGTTTCAAGCATTTCAATGTTTAAATGGTCTTGGGTTCTGCACCAACATAACTTGAAGTGCTGCTAGACTAAGGTTTGTCAAAATCCAACCCAGTTCTTACGGCAACTGATAAAATAGCTTGGAAATCACCTTAGACCAACGCAGGTACAATTTTGGTCCGAGGTTTTAAATTATGTGACTCACTTTAGATTATCGTGTTTAGACGCACAACACATAAAGTATCTAGATATTAAATTTAACATACCGCTGAAAAGCTACTGTCATCTTTCATTTTCAAAAACAAAACTGATTCATAAATGAATGGTTGTTTAGTATTGCAAGGTTAATAGTTTATGGACGCCATTAACCTAACTGTTATAATAATAGCAACCCGCAGCCACGTTGTCACTTTAATTTTGCATGATGTCTGTTGTGCAATTCTAATTTTGTTAATGCAGCAGTCCTGGAAGTTTGTTGTTTTTGATGTTTTGTTATATATGCTGTGGTTATAAAAATAGATACTTCGTAGATGTGTGTCGTGGAGATAGCTGCAAACATTCGGGAAGTAACCGACATTAGACCGTACATATTGCAGTCAAAGCGAAATCAAACTAAAGCCCAACATTTATCTAATAACAATGATGAGAAAATGCAAGATTTACAACAGTTAATTAACTTTTTAGCCAGTGGTACTTTGTAAGATATACAGGTCTAGAAGGTTAGTTTCAAGAGCAGCATGTAGTTGTCAGTGTTAGTGCATACATGTGTTTGTGATCCTTGAATCATTTTGCGGAGCACAAGTGGCATTAATACCACAAACTTAGCAAATAGATACCATAAACATTCTATTTGCTGCCACAAACCGCTTGTTACTCCAGTGTTCCTCTTCTCATTTTTCGATTACCAAGTTTTTTGCTGTGTAGTTGTGATGTCTTAAAGTTATGACTAGTTTGTTTGGGCTTTTTAAGATATATTTGCAATCCAATGCATCCTGTTGCAATCACTGCCACTCTATCTATACCAAGTCTAAGCTGATATCGGGGGGGGGGTGGGCGTTGCCACCCCTGCACCCTGCACTAAGCTGTGTTTTCTTCCAAACGATATAACGTCCAGCCCCTAATGTTAACATGCGCCCAAAGTAGAGTGGTTAGTGAGAATCACCTTAAGTTTGCCTGTGCATTTGTTATTTAGATTTGAATCTAGAGCAACAATCTCGAGCTATATTTATTTATAATATCCATTATGGTTATATATATGTAGTTTATATATGTTTAGTTATTAGATTCAAATAATCTTAAATTTAGTCTTCGTAAACAGTACTGCATGTATTTTTGTAGTGTTTTAAGACTGCGTTTATGTCACATCACTCCAGGCAACTTTTAACTGTCAGTTTTTATATGGCTAGTAAAATGTCTTTAAAACGACGAAAGTGGTTAATATATATAGCTCTGCTGGCATGGGATTGGCTTTATTAATCCATGTAGTTTCGTTCTTCCTTCTCATTGATTGTCAGGATAATGCTTTCTAAAATACCCCATTCATTACCACATTGACAACTACGTAGTTAGCCATTTGGGTGAAAAAAGTTATCACCATAGTGACAGATCACATTCACGCAAGCAAAGACTTCTTGTGAAACCCAAAACGCAAATTTACAGCGCTTTGATATAGACGCCGACCAATAATTTTTTGGTCTCCATACCCGGTCGTTCCCTCCATCTTTTCAGTTGATAGATGGCCGATGTTATTGTAAAGCAATTATGCGATGCGTCGTGATGACCCATGGTTTCTTATTTTTTCGATTAGAACTGGTCGTCGACCCCTCTCTAGACGAATTTCCTGTATATTGATTAAAAGATAAATAATTTGCCGGTATAGATCATTTTAGTCAAGTTTTTTCTTTAAAATGATTCATTACAGTTTCAGAATAATTATTTTTTTAAATATGCAACAGATTATCTTGTTCTCGCTATTTCTTTTCAAACATTAATTAAGCTGTCTTTCGTCACGGGTGAAGACCCATCTTTGTTCTCAAAAATGCTATATGTGTCGGTTTTGCGTGCGGACAGTTTTTAAAAGATGAATACAATTTGGGTTGAAAAAGTAGATTTTGAAAATATGTTTATAAAGAAGGAGTATGAATTTTTTCTTTTCACAGAACTGGGTCACAGCAA
The DNA here is from genome assembly GCA_030248225.1 of Trileptium ribeirensis. NCBI lineage: Eukaryota > Metazoa > Nematoda > Enoplea > Enoplida > Thoracostomopsidae > Trileptium > Trileptium ribeirensis. Next base: position 67,043 of record JASANE010008987.1, on the reverse strand, counting down.
GTTGTAATAGATATATATTCAATTCTGAATATATTAATAGTGTAGCTTTCGAAACGCAACGAATGCCTTCAGATACTTCATAGCCTATTACTACAAGCATATGTCAACTTAGTGCCGTTCGGATTACCGTTTGACCGTTTCCCATTAACAGCTGTTTATAAAATAATTAACTCTACTTATTGATCTAGCATAATTTGAATAAATAATTGTAGCTGCAGATACGTTGGTCTTGCGCCACACTTTAGTCGCCATCACTGCAGTGCGGACGTAATGGAACCACATTTGCCTGCAGTTACGTATAATATAAATAAAAATGAAAAAATAGATATTCCCGCTGTATATAGAAGGACAGTGCTGATCTCTGTTTCATCAACTTTTCAGCTCGTACGAATTCCGGAGTTATGCGCCGGAGCCACAAGTGTCGTCATTGTATCTGTAATTTTCCACTCATGCTACCCGATTAAGCGACACCGGGAGAATGGAAGGCCAAGTCATCCCAACCTTAACTCGAACACCCAACATTCTAGCCTAAAGTACTACACTTCTCTAACTGAGCCACTAGACCATTAAATGTATATCATATATAGTACGAGCTTAACTACATTCTCTGCCGGCGTCTACATTTAACAAATAATTTAAATTACAAATTGTTGGCGATTAAAAGATACAAAACATACAGACTGCATGATGTATTTTAGCCTGATTTCAAATGATAAAATAGACTGCCAAAATACGATAACAAGTTTAACAATTTAGTAACAGAAAATCGATAAAACAAAAGTAAATTAGCCGGCGGATGGCTACAATATTGACAGATCGTGATCACAGACCACATTAATGCTTGGTGAAAACACAATTATTTGGTTAGAACACTTGTGTCTGCGAAATGAGTATTTGGATGTCTTTTTGACTTTTCTTCATAGTTTTTATTATTATGCCCAAATTTCCCTTAAAAAATTTGTTTTGCTTATAATCGCTAAAATTTATCTCATACCTTCGTGGCGGTGCGGAAGGAACGAGGTTGGGAGTGTTGGTTTGGGCTGTGTGTGCGGATTATTGTGTTGAAGGTGGTTTATATGGCTTAGGTTATCGAACTTTATGGGTGTAACCTCCTACTTCCTGTTGGAACCTATGCGACCCTTTGGAAACCACTGAAAACCCATCGGTCAAGCCAATCTATTCAGACGATCCGGCTGCTGCGCGAAATCCTTCAGTGACATTAATCTCTATTAAATGTGTAAATCTCTTTGAGATGGGGTAAAAAATTTTATATTTGTTGGCTAGTTAATATTTCGACTTTCGCTTTTGGCGATGTTGAATATACTTTGTTGAGGTTAAATATATATCACAGCTTGTTTATTTAAGTAGCAATTCGGTTTATGTCGTTAAACTACAAACAAAATCATTTCCGGAAAGGAACAGTAAGCAATATATATGTAAGTATTTTGAAGATGACAAATTACTAGCGTAGACTAAAACTGTCTGATAGGTAACAATAGCTAAAAGCTTTACCTCACAAGTTGTAGTCAGTATTAAATAAATATTAGGATTCAATGTAGCGTTTTAAACATATTAGTCAAAAAGCCTACATTGACAGTAGCAGTAATGTTTAATTTTCGATTGGTTCGTGTTTTGCTTTCTACGTTTTTCTAGCAGTAAAACGTATTCATTATTATTAGATTGCTATAATTGGTTTGTTTTTTGTTTTGACTAGGCCTGTCACGTCATGTCTGTTAAACCACAATAGTCATCGTTGCTTTGGATCAAGCAATTTTTTCTTCATATATTTGACGTAGTAGGTTAATAATTATAATCTGAGCAGTAATCGAGTTTGCAAGACGAAATTGAATAACAATCATTTGTAAACAGTTTTGCGGCTATAGCACAGTTATTAATTTATAATCAGCATGGATGTTATAATATATTTTGATTGGTAAATGTAGCTATTTGATGTTCTTTTAAACATGTAGTGCTCCAATTATTCTGTGTTCTGTCTATGTTTGACAAATTTGGCCAGGTACAGGAATGGAAGCCGAATTGCACAATTGCTAGTTTGTAACAGTGTACTCAAACACCGCAGATATCTGGAGATATGTTGCTTCATGTCTTAATGAAGCTCACAAATCAAACGATTAAATGCGCAGCTGCAATCATGTATCATACAGAAAATCAGGTTAACACAGCGCTTACTGTGTGTGTTTGGCGCTACTGCGCGGTAATGTTTTAATGAACCACTAAGCTCATATATAAAACGTGAACTGCAAGAAATCTAAGATTCAGAAGAACTATCACAGAATGTGTTCAGAGATTTGATTATAATGAATAATGAAATAAATTTCATTTAAAGTTTAAAAGTCATGCTTTTTTACTCGATTTTGATACATCTGCACTCATCTTATCGTACCGCGATCGATAATTTTAGTCCAAAGTATATATAATTCAGTATAACCGAAGCGCACACTTTCTGTTCAAAAAATTTCGTTATGTCATATTTATTTTGTTATTTTTAGCATTAAAGATAATCAAGTTATAATCACGACAAACATTTTCGAATTGAACTGATTTGTTCTATCGGTGTAGACCTAACTAACAACTCAACTCGTTTTTGAATGAAGAGTAACATGATATAAATCAAATATACAACCAAAAACAGCAGGTTTATATGCTTTAAACAAAATTTACTGGTGGCAGTAATGGGATATCGAACTATTTTCAATGTAAACACCCACTTTCCGTTTACTTTGATTCAAGATTTTCTCGAACATCATGTTTTTAGAAATTAAATATTGCTTAGTTAAAGTAACCTAATATTAAGGATAAAAACTTTTCAACAGGTATAGTTATAAAAGCGTTGTGTGTCAACAATTAACTAATAGCTAACAGTTGGCAGTTGTTAACTACATGTGCTGTGTGATTGTTATCGCTTTTTATTGCAAGCGAATTTCATTTAGTACAGTTTTGAACAAACTTTTAATGCGCTACGTTGTATGAACCCAAATCGTTTGACTTCGACCACTGTGCAGCCCTCCTGTCAGTGATTTTCCAAAACAAAAGCACTGGCACAACGAAACACATGCGACAGCACAGTAGACTTTTCGAGTTAACGTGTAAAGGCTCGTGATTTTCGATTCCATGAAGAACCGTATTATGAATAAACACTCATGCGTTAGTCCAAATTTGGTGGATACACCGTGGTTGTATTTATGAAATTCACACTTTTCAATGTGCAGAAATTTGCGTTCAGAATTTTACCGTCGGTAATCGCAGTTTAGTGAACGAGAATAGTGCTCTCTCTGCAATGTATTTCTCCATTTACCAGGTGTGTTAACCGTCATCAAATGCCATCGGACAGCTGTGTCCCCCATGTAACAATGTATAAAATGTACGATAAAGGAACGCTGTTATAAAATGCGTTCCATATAAAATGCTAAATGCAATCTAATTTCTAAATAGCTGCGGCTAACAGCGCTAGCGCGTTCGCGTTTCACAAATCTTGAACGTGTATGTAAAGGGAAAATATAGTTTTTAGTGCTGTCGCTCGTTGTAAAATTATCAACTGTTGACAAAAATAGACCAAGTCTCGCACCTAACATGGAATCACGTACGCGTCAGACTACTTTATGGCATGGTACACAAAAATTTATCTACACACAATACTCGATTATATTTGAGGGTTGTACTTGACGTTTTTGCCACCATTTTGTCATCGAATAATAAAATTTGGACACTAAATCTACTGTCATATCACGCACAACACCATTATAGGATATCGTATTATAATGAACTGAATTATACTAGAATCACACGAATAATGCTTACACGGTAAAAATCAATACTGATATTCTTCTCATCGTTTTCAATGGCAATATTACCGTTGATATAATATATGCTTCAACGGTCAGATTTAAATATATAATGTCTGGACATATCGATGTCTCTAAAGCTACAGGCAAATCACGAGTCACACAGTTCACATAATTTTTTCCTTTGGATTTCATTCTTTTGTTAAAAGCTTAAAATGCTATCATCATCACAGCTGGGCCTGTAAACGGTACTTTAGCGAAAATATGATAGATATTATTATAATGATAAACCATATCCAATATAATTTTTTAAACGTTGGTATATACTTGCATAATAACGGTAGGTGAAGATGAGTTCTCAGTGTTTGTTTAACCATTAACTGCTGTGTGTCTAGGAAAAGGAAACTGAAGTTGTGCTGCGGCGGTGTATATATACAATTTCTGAACAATAATTGTGTTCTGTTCATGTTTAAATGAAATATGTATGTGTTTTAACGAAACAAATTTCAGTTATTGTTCAATTTTAAAACGTATATATAGAAGCTTCACAAACAGGTTTGGTGGTGGTTTTAGCATTGATAGGCTCGTAAGTTTTAAAAGCAACCATATTCAGTTTTCTTGGGATTGACAGCGGTATTATTGGCAACAAAGGCAAAAAATGGAAAGTGTAGGTGTTGCAATTGATCGTAATATATTTGAACTATTGTGTTGTGTTCATGTTTATATAAAATCTGTATATGTTCTGATGGTACAAATTTCAATTATCGTTCGTTTGTAAAACGTTTATATAGATAGACGCTTCACTAACAGTTTTGGTGGTGTTTTTAGCATTGATTGATCCGTTTGTTATCGTTAAATTCAACAATATTCAAGTTACTTGGCATTTAGAACTGACAATAAAGCTAGAAAATTTCATGTGTAGGTGTCGACATTTGTCAAAAGGCACCAAGCATCTGATTGATTTTTGGCACTGTAATTGTATAGACTGAAACAAATTTTCAAAATTATTGAGCCAAACATTTTTAAAATATTAAAATATATTTATATGTGATAGCTGTCATATACCATGTTATCATTGATTTCTGAAACCATTCCGTTTATACACAACGCCTCCGAGCAGAGGCGTTACAAACAGTCACTAAAAAGTGGGAGTATCCTACGTTGCGATGCTGCTGCCCAAGAAACTGCATATCTTTCTCTCCATCAGCTCTAGCCGTAGTTTTACGAAACCTAAACATGGAATATTTCGTAAACATCAGACAACAAGCACGATGATAATGCAAGTAGCTATAGAGATGGAATTACTGGAGTAGACAAAACTCTAACCATTGGAACGCAATGCCATGGGTTTGACCAGAAGCATTCTTTCTATAGCTACATAAGCTGGATTAAAGTTTGTCATAAACATTTGCTATTCCTCGTAGTTGTCGTTGTCCAATAAGCAATGTATCCAATCCGTATCTGTTGGATCTGGCATCAACGTTAAAATTGAATTTCTTACTATACAATAAACAAATGCTATCAATGTCATGCATTTGTAAGTAAAAAACTATAAACAAGGAACTACAAAAAACGCACAGATCCAAGCTAACCCAAAACCTGTAATTAACCAGCTAAGTGCACAACTGTTTAAGTAAATTTTGAGACTGCTCTGCTAGACTGCATCGTAAGCATTGGTAGCTTCTAGCACTACCGCTTTTTATCACCGAAAATTTTAGCACGATTTGTGGCATAAATCACTGTTTATTAATTTTTGTGCCTTACCTATGGAAAACCAAAACAATCGCTGCCAAACAACTTTATCCAGATTACTCTATCTGTGGACAATACAACAGTTATAATTAGTTTGGCGTATTACCATGATTATAAAATTAGACGGTTAAAATAAACTCTGATATTTTTTAATTAAATAAATTAACGCGGTCAGCGTTGCGTGTGGACACCGGGTTTTGGAAGTCTACATAGTCTTTATATTTGATGATCCGATTGCAGTTTTTGCAGAATTGAAAGCGTAGGATTTAGGCTTGGTAGCCATCCAGTCTAAAATATAGGCTACACTTGAATTTTGCCATAATACAAACAATACAAAGGATTCGCTACAAAATTGATTTGCTGATGAAAGTGTTGCAGGATGAGTGAAGCGCCCATTGTTCAGTTTATCATGTGGTTGATGGTCAGATTTTTAACCAGAGTATAAACATATATTGATACATACTCGAAAATATACGTTGGTAGATGCAACTACAGCAGTCACTAGCGACGTCGGTTATACTTATATTTTACCAGGCCGCAGCATGGTCGGCAGGATTATGGTTGTCGCGCAGTGCGCAGAAGCCATTTCTTATTCAACAGAAATACGAAACCATCTAATATAAGGCCGTGATTTTCACTCGTGTTCAGAGGCATCACTGACCAGTCAGTATCAAGTATGTCGGAATACCCATAGTTATATATATGAGTCTTTAATTGTACGTTTATGCAAAATTCTAAATATCGTATCTGTCCAATATATTCTATAGTCATAACTGTGTAACTCGTGAAGTATACAAATTTCGGCCAGTAGGAAATGGTATCTCCCAACGAGGCGAGTGGTCCTAATGGATTGACAAAATTGTACCAAAATATGTCATGCTCGGAACGTAGCTACTACTTCGTAGCTCGTCAGCGATGCATTCGCATTGCTTGCGAAACACAACAACAAGACCAAGAGCAACCGAAATCAATAAAATATTGTATAAGTCGCGGTGCGTTTACCGGACCTCGCGATACGGCTAGTCCCCTCGCTTCTACCCACAAACGAGAAAGAGTTAAGTGATGGATATACAACGAAGTAAATGTGATAACCCGGCTCCGTTCCATTTGTTTACCGCAGCTTGTGAAGAGCTTTCGGCGGCCTTGGCCAATATCAAAACCGGTAGCGGTAATTATTTATGAAACGGCCGTATTTATGCAATCATATACTTGACAAATTATTTTGATAAATGTTTTATGGTCCGCATTTTTTCAATGGATGCATGGATTTTAATGATTATTTTTCTTATTATGAGACCTTTAAATTTCAAGTACCAATATATCATTTCTATACTGAATTTAGCTACATTTTATAAATAGTAATAAACAAAATAAACATGGTCGCTGAAAATATGTTAAAATATATTTCCATCGAGATACAACCTCGAATATAGTGACGCGAAAGCGCGTAGACCAAGAACATTGTATTGAGAACGTTATGGCGTACAATTAGGATCCAAAAAAGTGGGTGGGAGAGGGGGAGGGGTTGGCTGACCAGGCTAAAATCAACCATGACGTACAACGGGCGGTAATATGGCAAATCTTAAGAGTATCACACACTTCTGGAGAGTTGACAATTTTCGACTATTGTCCACGTTTGTCCAAATATTTGTTGATGGTGTTCTTGACTCTGTTACGAAAATACAACATCTATATTCATCTACCATAGGTAGATGACGTCTCATATACGCCGCTTTACTATAGGTTTCGTGTCTATTGTACACCGTTTGATGGAATAATTGTGTAGAAGACTATTGACCGACAAAAACTTCCTCTTTATACCGAATACGCTGCAAAAATTATATATAGCTGCTTTCCTAGTGCCACTGTCACTTAATTCTACCTTAAGCTACGTTTAAATACAAACTATAATACACTGAAGAAACTTCAGAAAAATTCAGAAAAGAACCACGAGACGCGAAAATTGTTTTCTGACAACGTTTCCCAGAAATTTTAACCCCAACTACAAATTTAAATATCTCCATGCCAATCATTCATTAAGTGGTCTAGTCAATACACTATTATATTTTCATATATACGCCTAATGAATTACTAGATTCAAAGATTAATAATAATGACTGTGATCTATTTTTTGGCTAATAATGCCTTTGACACCCGACCAGTCCGACGATTTTCTTCAAAAAGCCATCTTCGACGTCGCTTGGCTATGAATGTTTTTTTGTGGATTTTGCTGTTTGCAGCAGGTATGTTAACGTGGTTATAAATGTTTGGCTGTGTCACTGTTTGTCACATTTGTAAAATTATATCTTTTCGTTTGCTGACAAATGCTGGCTGTGCTCCCAGCAGATATTTGATATATGGTGTTATATGTTGCATTACATATAAAACTGGGCACTTGCAGCATTACATGTACCGTGAGGCACATATTATTCGCTATGTAACTTAGACATACTAAGCGATTGGACCAGCGAATTCTCAACTACCGTTAGGATTCAACTTCAATTATAGTTACTTGAAAAACAAAACAAAATACATCTAGAAGCCTAACTGCATAATAAAAACGTATAAAAGCACCAAAACAACACAGAAAAGCATGGTGGGACCGTCGGCATCGCAGCTTTATCTTAGATTTACTAAAAGTAGTAAAGACACAACCAGAGGACCAAGTCTTCGCTGCAAAATAATATAATGGATTATCCGTCTTTTCTATAAATATCTAGATTTGGTAAAAAGATTACACATTTTCTCGAAATTAATGCACTAAAGGCCCAACGGTAGTTTGAAATATAACCTTTTTTTGATACATAACCACTCACACCGATAGAATAGTGGAAAACGACAGTTACAATGGTTATGCCAACTGACTAAAGTTTTTAGCAAATTTTTCGGCTGTTTTGATCCAAAATTAAGAGCATCTAGAAGTAAACGAAAACGCATTTGCGTTTTATAGTATGATATATTCATTTGGTCTGACAGTATGTTGTGATAGCTTTCATTTTTATATTAATTAGTCCTACATTATCGAACAAATTGTTAATTTAATATTTCTGCATTGCCTCGCATGCATTTTACAGACATCGAAGCTGGAAGATATGAATTTAATCTATATCGTGATCTGTTGGATCATACACGACATGATGCACTGGTGCGTCCAGTGGCGAACGAAAGCGAACCAGTTGAAGTTCAACTAGGAATCGATCTTCAGCAGATTATTGATGTCGTGAGTGTAATAGAAATATTAATATATACACCAAAGGCATCGAGTGTCGAAATCACATTTATGTTTCGATGATATTCGGTGAAAATAGGATTGTGGGTAAAGCTGCTACCTGTGAGACGTGTACGGTACAAAAGCACTCCTAAGTGAAAATTTTGTCCGATAGTAGTATACACCATATCGCCCCGTGTTATACAGCACATAACTATACTACATAACGATATAGATGGTTCATGAGACACCACCAACTTAACTATTGTGTCATAATCAATGAAATCACAAAACCTTATGGTCCACCGATGATGTCAAGTACACCATAGACAAACGTGCTACATAATGTATGCTATGTAGATACTAGCATGGTGTGGCTGACACCATATACCTTTTTGAAAAATTTATGGTGTAATCGACACCATGTCCCTACCGACACTACATTACCGAACTTAAATTACTATCAGAAGCACTATGGTGTCCAAGATGCCATACAGAGAGACCCACTTAGGACAGAATATTCACAACCACCAACTTAACTTCTGTGTTATAATCAATGAAATCATGAAGCGTTATGGTCCACTGATGATGTTAAGCACACCATAGACAACCGTGCTACATAATGTATGCTATGTAGATACTAGCATGGTGTGGCTGACACCATATATCTTTTGAAAAATTTTATGGTGTAATCGACACCATACCACTAGCGACACTACATTACCGACCTTAAATTACTATTAGAAGCACTATGGTGTCCAAGACGCCATACAGTGGATAGCGGCAGAGAGACACACGGAGGACAGAACTTTCACATGTGGTTATTCTTAACGTAAAAACCACATTAATGTCAACTCGACTATATTCCTAGGTTAGCACGTATATCTTTCTGATCGTTTCATATTTTAAAATGGACACTTGATTAAAAATTTAATGACCGTGCTTGAAATCGAGCATCGCATGTTCTCGTCAAGAAGGTGTGTAATAAATGCAACGAATAATATCTACCATAAACTATAAAGTTGTGGGGTTCAAATTAATGAAATTACAAAAAACTACCGCGAATTTATATTATAAAAAATATATATTATATATTTTTTGCAGGACGAGAAGAACCAGATAATTGTCAATAATATTTGGTTAAAAATGGTAAGGCTTTTTAGAATGTCGTTTGTTCCAAAATATTTATTTGCTGCAAAGCACTGAAAATTTTGAATTTTAAAACGAATGTTTCAATCAATCAGCTTTGACATTGACTTTAAGCTTTTTGTTTTAAGCATGTTCGTTAGCTGAATATAATGTATGAAGCAGTGAACAGTATATTCTGTTCTACTATAATTAATATCAACGGTTCATAGTAATGTTATACTGGACACTCACGGGATAGTTAAGTATTGTTGCGGGCATACTTTGATTATAATATTGTTTTACGCTAATTGAGACCTTAATTTTATAAAATAGCTCGAGCGAAATTGGGGCTGCAGCAGAGAATGCCTTAAAAACTAATATTGACCCAACTATCGTGGGGCCTTTAGTGCACGAAATGCACACGCAATAAAGCAACAACTTTATAGGCAAAGAGAATAGCCCATTATACTGTTTTGCAAAAAAACATTTAATTCTCCAGTAGTACTTTTGGCTATGTCGAAGCTAAGGTGCCATGCCGTCGGTCTAAACGAATTTCTATTCACTTCTGTATCATATATTGTGGTGGTTAATAAATGGTTTACATATCCAGGCGGTAGGATTTTTATTATAAATATACATCGTTTATTTTTGTTTTCTTTTAAAATAAGGTTAACTATAGTCCATATTTTCACGGTAGTTGGGAACTCGTCGACCGAGGAGCGTCTTTATTTCATAAATCCTATGTAAATATACCAAGGAAAGGCAACAAAGTATTATATGAAGCATATATATAAACGGTTAGTAAGTTTATAGAAATCCGCTATTTATTAGCTTTTGAAAAATTCAGTAAAATTTTTATGTAGGAATGGAAAGATTCTCAATTATCATGGGATCCAGCTCGCTACGGTGGAATTGAAGAAATTCGCATTCCTGCGTACAAAGTTTGGAAGCCAGATATTTTGCTGTACAACAGGTAAGTGTACTTTGTGCAACACGATGGATAATGTAGTTTTAGTACTGTCTAATACATGAATGCGTCGTTAGAGGAAACTCATTACTTAAATTTTTTTTTCTGTTGGGAACTTTGAACAAACAACCCCTTTATGCGGTTTTGATGAAGAGTTCTCAAATCAGTTCAGTAAGTTATGCCTTAGTATCTTGATTACTTCATTCAGAGAGGAGAAAGTCAATGCAAAAGCATTTCTTTATGTTTTCATTCAAAATTTAATTCATCGTAACGGAATATTTAATAAAGATAAACCAAAAATTTTACATGGTTAATGCATTTCCATTCAAGCTATTATTTTAGTAAATATAAGAAGATTTTATTTTATAATACATATAAAATTTGTTAGAATTAATAAAAATTTGTAATTTTAGGTTAACCATGCCTTCAAAGCTAAAAGTGGGTCATTTTGACGGTTTAGCTGTAATCTTAATGAGAAAAATTTTGTAACGCATTTAAAACAGTAATTGTTATTTAGTTTCGTTATAACACAATGTAACAACCAAAGAGCTGTATTTCAGTAAAATGCACAAATTTATATATATTCTGTTTCCTACTGATAAGTAAAATTCCGCTGTGAAATTTTTAACTGAAGCAAATGTACATAAGCAAGCCTATATATGCGCACAAAAGAAATATTTTAAACTGAAAACATGAAACTGTTTCTACAACACAATCCACCATCACCAAAATTTTCGCGAAAATATTTTGAGACACAAAGATTTCTCTACGATGAGAAAATTACAATATATTTCTGATATCAGGCTTTAAATATTACAAACTTTTGCTTTGAGCGTAATTAACCATGCATATCAATCAAACTATCAAAAACGAATGTTTAACATTTTGGAATATTTATACGATTAAATTAGTTAAATAGTTATTCGCGGTTATATATAACTCGGATTTTACACGAAATTCTACGTCTACTGCACGTGACACTGTTAAACGGAATGAAACAGTTTGCTTAAATGTTATGCGGTATCGGCAGTTTAAATGTTTGAGAAAATTTTATAATCTGGAAAACTTCACATAACTATTGGTATATTTTCGTAACAAAACAATTCGACAGTTCGACGCTAAATATTTAACAGGAGTTCTGCTGTATTGTGAACCAGAGGTTTTCTAAAAGTGGCCTTATCAGTTGTTTTATCGTCTCCAATTGCATCGGGATTTCAAAAATCACAATACTTGAGTACTATTAAAAACTATTTGTATAAATTTTAATACTCTTTTAAAGTTGTAAGTTTATAAATTCGAAGTTTGTATGTGGCCGAATATAAGGCACCAAACTCTTTACATGATAGTTAATAAAGAGTTTCAAAATGCAACTATCAACTAGTCATAATCAAGAGTAATACATGAAGCAAACTTTAGAATATATATATTAAGATTTTGATTAACAAAGCCACATCGGCAATGGCCTCCGAATTTTTTATTGCTGCACAAAATTTTGCTTTAAATTTGACCTGATTTTGTTCGAATTTAGCAAGTGCTTATGTAAATTTCTGCATAGGTTCCAATTTTGGGGTTAATGATTTCTGAACATTTTGTAATACAATTGCGTAAATATAATCTAGAGTTCATTAAGATATATTTCTACAAAATTACCTTTATTCACTGTTGATATAATATTTCGTGTATGCAATTGAAGAATAGGCTCCGGAAACTGAATCGTTCTATACTTAAAACTGGCTCTTTTTGTCAATAAAACAATTGCGAGCTTCAATATCAAGTTTTCCAATTTCCAGTTTGAAATGTAAAAATTACTTACTATTTGGCATTGTAATTTGACGTGAAATGTCGTTATAAAATTATGTTAAACATAAGTTCTAGGGGTGGGCTACGCCACTCAAAAGTGAGGAGCGCGACGGTACAATTTAGGAGGCCGCCTCGTGGCGGTGTTTATCGCAAAGTTAGGTTCGGGGGTGGGCGCCCCTACAACGTGCTACTCTCCAGGCAAGGTTTCACATTCTATACATACATGGTGCCACTATTCGGACTCAAGTTTTGCTTCTTAGGGTAACGCATTTATGTGAACTATTAATATAATTGTCATTGCAAGAACTCTAAAATATAACTCATATATGCATGCAGTAGTTGCGTCATAAACAACAACACTGATGGAATACCAGGGAACTAATTTAAAGCACTCTGCGCAGTATGCAATGTCATACATTTGTTTTATACATATTATAAAATATCTGTTATTGTTTCTAAGCGCTGATGAAGCATTCGATTCAACATTTCATACAAATGTTGTGGTTTATTCAAATGGCGGACTCAGTTGGATTCCTCCGGGTAAGATTACTCAAACGCGTTTTGCACTTTATTTGTGTTGCTACACTAATCAACCGTATCTACAATGTAGTACTTTTTAAAGCATAATCAATGATTGAAGTATTGCGACGTTTAAAGGTTATGCTGTCGTTCACTAAATCAGAAAAATATTATAATATTTCGATGATTTTCGATGATGATTTTACTGAAGAGTTTGACACCCGCTATTTTTCAATTGTTAACAGACTCAGTACGTCTAAGTCGTCTTCGGCCTTATTCCACTCTGTAACCTAGCCGATGTGCCATAAACAATTAGTCAAATCTACTCCATGTATATTTCCTCACTCATGCTCTTTGACTACGCCATCCATGTGCTTAGAATACGGACAGCTGACCCCTTGGTCACGGACCCCCAGTTCGTGGAAGAATTATTCGACTTTTTACGAAAATAATGCCCATGTTTCTGATGAATGTTACAATTTTGATAGTGTTTCTAGTGCCTATATGCCAATATATAAAACTTATTTTAATTAGAATAGAACTTTATTTTAATACTGTTGTATACTACGAAGCAGTATGTTATAAATATTGTAAGACCTCCCAGGAATATAACAGTTGTCACAGCAGTGGCTTTGAATGTTCTCAGGGACCACTGTATGTGAGGATTTGGTGCCGACAGCGACTAGCTGCGACCGGTGGCCAAGAAACGCCGAATTATCAGGGGCAGAGCACGCGGGGGAAAGTGTTTCCCTCACTCTTTGAGAAAAAGAGGCCGTCATAGGGCCTTTAATAATAAAAAGAGCTCTTTAATTTTGGGGTAGCACCCTTCTGCACTTTTTACTGGCGTTGCCAATGAGAATGCGAAACTTGGAATGTCATCGGAAATCTTTTAAGTTTTAAGCTACTGCGCTTTAAATTTGGCTGCTTTGTGAAAGAAAACAAATAAGCACAGCATAAGAGAAACCAATTATTGAGTTTTACAAGAGCAAAGACACTGATGGCGTATTAAAAATTTATTCTGTACGTACCTTATTTCACACTAATTTGCAAATTATCATAAGATTTGAAATCTTGTAAAGGCCCTTTCTAAAAATTCAGCCGTCACCTCAGAGGTCGGAAAACTCCAACGCACGTTTCGTTTGTCATTTAGATGTTTACCCATAGCTCAGCTACTTCAGCCCAGTTGCTCGCATGATCACATCCGCTCAGACATGCATCACTATAAATGCAACTTAGGTTTGGACTAGTCCGACCTTACCTATCACTGACCGCTTGGTTTAGCGCTGCTGGTTTTAATTATTTGCGAGCCAGATCAAACCATCAATAACGCTTAAATGAAACGAAGTGATTAACTAATGAACTAATTAACAATTCGGAGTGTTCTTTGCAAAGGAACAGACGAAAGAAGTAACATTTAGTCGGTTCTAGTCCGGAACATATTATATATATTTTTGGGATAGTGTTCTTTTGTATGAGTGCTTTTGTTTCCTCTCTCTCGAGGCACCATAACTTTCCAAATAATTCCTTTGTTGGTGATCGATCAACGTCTTCATTTCTTCAAAGTGCAAATATTTGTCCTCTTTTGTACTATTATAAATATGTTGGGCCCATAGAAGATTTATTTTAAGCATAAAGTAAAATTTTTAACGGTTATGCTTTTGAAATTGTGTAAATTTTTTGATAGAGCTTTATGCGTGAGTCCACTTTAGCTGCGTACTCGTGGGTTGTTCTTTTGTCAAGTCAGTTCACGATCGTAAAAACGATGAATGCGAACAAATCATGATTTTCACTCATGTTCTCGCACACGATTTGCGATACTGCAACACGTAGGCGCTGTTCACCGTCACTATTTTACGATTTAGCACCGCATTTTGCTGACCGCGTAGAATCGAAAGCGCGATTGCCATTCGCGTTTTTAGTATGGTATAATCTCTCTATATGCTTTAGTGAATTCGAATTTCTGTGCTAATCAATCCGTGATTTCGACAAAAAAACAACCTTGGTGTACGCATCGAATGTGGATTATGCAAATTTGGGTATCTGTATGGTTTGCAATGGATTTTGACTGTGATCATGCCGATATACCAACTCCGCAATACTCTCCCATCCGGCGCTAGCTAATATGCTGATTATGTGAACTTTAATGAAATAGTATTATCGTATTAGTTACGTATGAAATAGTATTAGTATATATATTACCTAACTTATATTATATACATAATGCAATATTTCATACCGTCCAGATCAAATTTGCGGCACCATAAGTTGCTGTTTTACATTTTAGCAAATCACAAATACGATATTCATTCATTCGGTTTTTGTTTAGGTATAATCAAAAGTACATGTAAAATCGATATCACATGGTTTCCATTTGACGACCAAAGATGTAATCTTAAATTTGGCAGTTGGACGTATAGTAGCAAGGGCATTGATCTGAGACCAGGCGACGTTGAACTAGCCACATATACACAGAATGGAGAATGGAAGTTAATGGGTATGTGGAGATGCTCGTTCTTTTATAAACACAGTAATATTAAAACGAAACTATAATATTTATTACATGGTCTGTGCCCAACAATATGCGTTTGCTCATATTTTGAAAAGATGAATTCATCTATATATCAACTCAAAAGCCAACGTTGGTTGTACAACGATGTTTCATACAAATCACCGGTGTAAACCAGTAGCATATTATATATTTGAGATTAAAAATAGACTTTATATACAATAGAAATGTCTTTAACACGCTGCCAAGTCGACGGTATTGCGTTATAAATTTAGAAATTATTGTTGATAGCATGCTTAAGCAGTGTTGTTTTAGTATCAACACTCGCACAAAAATTTGTAGAATGGAAATTTCGTACAATTATTGTATAGTATTGTTTCAATACTCCTTGTATTGGAATTTAACACAAATACGGGCAATTGTATAGCGAACGGACCTTACACGACTTGTGTACCAGTTTGTACAATAATGTATGACTACGTCAACATAAGTTGAAACAAGTTGAACTTCCCAAGTGTGTTCGAA
Source organism: Trileptium ribeirensis (assembly GCA_030248225.1). NCBI lineage: Eukaryota > Metazoa > Nematoda > Enoplea > Enoplida > Thoracostomopsidae > Trileptium > Trileptium ribeirensis. Next base: position 50,835 of record JASANE010008987.1, on the reverse strand, counting down.
TTGTGACACAGAATATGAATGATTATTTACTATATCTTTTGTATGAAGTTACATATCAGAATTGTACGATTTCTTACTCATAAATTTGTATGAAATTACATACAGTGTATGTTTGGTAAAATATACATGATTTGCAAGAAATTGCGGAAAAATATGCACTGTTTACTGGTACGTAATTTGTGTGACATGTCAGACAGTAAGTGATTGTTTTGTTGCACATAATTGGTTCGACGTTATATGAATCAAATATATCATAAACTTGAAAATTAGCTTCATCCTATAAAGTGCTAAAATATAATCAGTTACAATTGGACTTTTAATAAAAGACTAATTTTAAAATTCAGATCAAAGAGACAACAGCGGCACCAAACTCATTACAAAATTATTTTGAAACTCAACACAAATATAGGAATTATTGCTCTTAATGTGCACGAAAACCAAACCAACCAACAATGTATAAAACAATACTCATGTATTTCCGACATATAATAGTTATTTTAAGAGGGCGCAAACTAAAGCTAAAAGTGTAGTAATGAGCTTTTTAGGGTAGCACTAATTTACCCATATTCCAAAGCGCGCGTGCAGTGGTGCATCACGCGGGAGAGGGGAGCGGTAGAGCGGCCGCCAACATTTTGAAGGCAGCCTACTCAATTTTCAGGTAGAGGCGTCCCATGTTTCAGCGGCGTTCTGTGTCACTGTGCATCAGCTTATTATTTTGAATTTGGAAGTGACTAGAACTACGTTGGCATGATGAAAGTTACTAGTTTAGTTCGTGGACAATCGAACTAGTGGCGCACAGCGTGTCACATTGATGAAGCATTAAATCGGAATTTGTGCCATGTTTGCTCAGGAGCGATCGATCGGGCGACTATAAGCTCAATAATACTTTTTGCGGAAGCAAAATAGGGCGGCACCAAACAAAACTGGAGTTACTCGTTTTCGATTCCTCCGTATTTCTGCATAAAAAAGATTTCGTGAAAAATAATATAGATATATGATTTCCACAGCAGAAGTATTTCAGAGCATTAGATAAACCTAATAAATTTATCTAAATGTCTTTTGGTTATATTCACCAAATTGAAAAGAATACAGATGTATAATTTTTGACAGCACATGATTTCGATAGCATTTGGTAAACCTAAAAAATTTATATATCTTTTCTTGGGTTTACCAAACGTAATCGAAAATTTGTTCGGTCAAAAATTATGTCTCTTATTTTACCTTAATAATTATTCATGAGTAGCTGGAATAATTGTTTCAGTTGAATATGGGGTACGTTGATATCTTGAATTTTTTACAACACGTTCCTAACCGATGTGGCTTAAGTGACCTGCCCTGAGTTAATGTTTCCGCGGCCAAATAACTGTATGAGTCAAACTAACCGCTGCAGCGTTAGGGGCACACACAATTCAGTTGTAAGGCTAGAATAGCAGTACAAGACACATTTTCAACAATAAGCTACATTTAGGTATAAACTGAATCGCTTAGTAAATATTTAAGGTATACCGTGCGAGCGAAATGTACTGGTGTACGATTGCTGTCCTGATCCGTACATCGACATAACGTTCACGCTATGGGTACGGCGAAGGACACTTTATTACGGATTCAACTTGATTATTCCGTGTGTCCTTATTTCGTCGATGACACTTCTTAGTTTCACACTACCCCCGGACTCCGGCGAAAAGCTGACACTGGGTAAGTAGCTGGAATCAGCGCTTAGTAATGGACAGTTGTACACGGTAATACCACACTGTTCGCCTGAAATGCGACATCAACATGTTAACATATTTAGCGTTAAAATTACTGGAGAGTTTTGTTAACATTGTTGTGACATTTTCGGTGGTTATAGTACTGGTCACTGCAAATGTAAACAACAAAATTAGAACATTCGCAGCGTGTCAATATTAGTTGCGTAGTAGCGGACTATGTATAATGATCAATTTTGTAAAGCACTCTTTTAAGACGCTAAATCAATGCAGCATATGACAAAAGTTTATGACTTGGCTACATGAAAAATGACACATTTGAGGGACGTAAAGATAAATTTAAGGTTGAATGGCATACACATAATTTTGTCTATTTGCCATACTTCTACGTCGCGGGTTGCGCCAGAATAACTCAAAAGTTGGCAACAGCTTGTCACTTCATCACCTTAACAACATAAATCTGCTGAAACTTTTACGCGAAGAATTCGAAATGCATGCCGCAAGTTTTAGAGCAAATATGATGTATCAGCATTGTTGTAATTCGTCTAATAAAATATATCACTGTTTTGGCCATATAGGTCAAATGTTGATATGATAAGCCAATGCCTTAGCCTAAGCTGTACATCCTATAAACGACTTAGGCTAAACCTGAACACGTAAACATATGTCGATGTGTTAAAGCCCCTGAAGGAAGCTGCTCTTTTTCAAACCATGTAACGATGGACCATTCTGGTTATATTACAGTTATTGGTGGAGGTTCTTGTACGTCTTCTTATCCAAATATTTCAGTAAAACATGATCCACTAATGAACACCTTAATACAAATATTTAATAATGTGCAATTTCAGGTGTTACAATTTTTATGTCGCTTTGCGTATTCTTATTGATGGTTGCTGAAGCAATGCCTCCTACGTCGGATGCAGTTCCTCTTATTGGTAAAATGTTTGTTTCTTTTAAATTTGCCGAAAACTATTAATCTGCTCGAAATTTAGCAGTTAAATATAAAATATTTTTGAAAATTGCAACTTCATATTTCAGAACTTGTTGGGATGTTTGGCAAGAAGTCCAAGTTGCAACACCAATAGCGCCAAGACACGAGCACTAGTTTTGACTCCTTTACAGTGTGTAGAAAACCTGTGGGATCCAGGCAAATCGCAGGGCGTAGATTATTTGTTGGAAGAAGATAAGTTGTAAGGTGCCGGTGCAAGACCCGTTGGTCGTACTTCAATTGGTGGACGAAGTAGAAAGCAATAAAACTTTTATTAACAAGAAAGCATAATTAACGATTAATATCACACAAGCTTTACACAAGCCGGTATTACACTGCCTGACTGAGTGCAACAGCAGAAGATGAAACAGAGACTCAAGACCCGAAATGGTTGCTGTTTATGCAGACAGGGACGTCGCACGCTCTTCATTAGTGGAGGCAGACAAAATGAGGAAGAGGCAGTCGGCTACAATCATTTTGTTATAACCCCATCAGTTATTTTTGTCACGAAAATGGAGCCACACTGTGTGTAGGCAACGTTATAATATATGCAAAGATGAAAGACTCTTTCCAGAAATTCCAAACCGGTTTTAAAATATTTGAGATTTTATTATGAAATACCTTAGTATAAAACCGGATTTGTAGCTGTTACATAACCAATCCCATCGAAAGAGCAGAGCTCGGAACTTCGACTTTCATTAGCAGCTTATTGAACGGATTTTTGTAGTCGATCGGCGTTCGGAGCACATCGATCGTCGTGTCGACGCAGACTTGACTTTAGCTGTTTACCTGTCGAGGAGTGAGGCTGGGCGGTGGCATCCTGAGTTGGCGCTGATGAGTGTGTCCAGGTAGTTGTTCATTGCAACTAGCGGGAGAACAACTTGCTTCGAGAATTACGTTTCGGATGCCACGACGTTTGATACAAACGCCGTCGGCCGAATGGTATCGCCGAATGTGATTGTGCTTGGTCAAGGCATACCGTCCAGTACTGAAGAATTTGAGCGCAACGTATTCAGGAAGATGTTTGCTCTAGAGCGGAATACCTGTCGGCAGAACATTGAGCTGGGCCACCAAGGATAGGGAAATTTCATATAGATTAGCCGATGGTATCGGGTTCGTGTGATGTTGTTGGAGAATCATCGCAATAATTGCTAATGCTGTCTTGTAATCAAGCGAGCACGACCTTCACGCGATCCAGCGAAACTGTGTCTTCGTGATCAGAATGGTTGATTAGAACGGTTTTCGGTCCCATTCTCATCGCTTTGTATGGCTTTTTGTAACGATGCTCGAAGCTGTGTGTCGTTTCATTGCGGACGTTAACGAAATTCGCCTTTGCCAAATCGCTCAGAACATGCGCCGTTGCATACATACGCTTTCGATCACGCGGTTCTATGACGTGAATTGTTTAACGCAACTCGTCGACAAATTACGCCAATACTGTATACCGTGTGTCATTTACTTAGTCGAGCAATGATCCAGGACTGTGAATGCGATCACTCAGTGTGAGCTGTGTCCTTCCTATCCTGGGCCGTTGACAGTGCTTCGAATCCCGAAAAGAACGAACGGCAGATTGCGGGGCCCATTCGCGGCTTGCGCAGCGTCCCGGTAAACGTTCGATGGCGTAGTTCAATCACGGATGATTTGCAGTTGTACGCTGTGGTTGCATACCTAACTTCGTCATTAGGTCGTTGCTAAGGCAAATTCGGCTTGTGCTCCGCGGTCAGTAACGATGACTTGAAGAACTTCAAAGAGTAATATTCATATGTTGACAAGTGCATCGGCAACTGTAAGACGCTAAAATTTCGCTAACGGGCAACAGTTGAGTCGAGAATACCGATCGACCATCGTGACGGTTTATCCTCGCAGCTTGCCTTCGCTCGCTGCTAGCGGACCAACGATGTCGACGTTAATTGTGTGAAACGATAGTTTAGTCGGTATTGACTTGGTTGGCGTCCCTGTATGCCTGATAATTTTCGCGGATTGGCAATGCTCGCATGTTTTGACTATAGCGACTGTCAAATTCTGCTTCTGCTGGTATCGATAAGCGTCGTGTCACTCGGGTTAGTGACTACACTAACCGAGTTTACTCCGTCGGATGCCGCGCTATCAACGAAGATCTGTCATTTCCCAAAGTGTTGCAATTGTTCCATTAGCAATGTTGGTGGAATCTTACGATGTCGTAGCCAAAACGGTGTGATAATTGGGCATCGATCTGTTTTGGCTATACAGTCGTGCGCGGGAATATGATATAACATTACGTTCGTTGCTGTCGCCGCGTTGTTTCTCATTGCCGCGGCATTATCCGTGTCGTTTGTTTCTGCCACATGATCGTATGGCTTCCACAATTGCGGACACCTTATCGAGGTGTTTCTCGAATTGCTCGAATCGATCGTCGTTGTCTGTGATTATACTGCAGCTAACACTGTTGTTCTTCGCCTGATCCTGCATGAGGTCGGTAGCGTCGGCCAGTTTATCGATTGCCATTTCAGACAGCGAAACCATCCTGACGAACCACGACTATCTCCAGGAAGCGTAGTCACACCAAACTATCGTTGCGCAGTGCCAGTCGTACCTGGTGTCACAGCGCGACAGTATGTTTGCGGGCACCAAGCTGTTGTTCGACCAAAGCTATTGCAGCTTGCGTCCATAGATAGCTGTGAGGATATATATCAATGACGTAGCGCCTAAATTGCTCGCACCTGGCGTTGATATTGACACAGCTTTCGAATAAGGCATGAGTCGGAAGAGCGCGAAGGAAGTTGTTGAGCTTAGCGGATTCCGAAGCGTCGCCCAACATTCGCTCAATTTGCTCGAAGCAGACTGCAGTAACTTTTTCGAAGGTATAAGTAGTTTGTTACTTGTTGTAATAATATTGTTATCATTTGCGAACAATTGTGCTATAGCGTTGACTGCTTTTGGGTTTTCAGGTTCATGCAACGCAACGGTGTCGGCTTTTTTGCCTGGAAGCTCGAACATTGACTGGTCGTTGCTGAGACGCTGTAGAATTTTGGCCATCTCGGTTTTTGTAACTTGTGCCAGCCAGCGATTGTCGATTTGTAACTTGATTCGACATTTCGCAGATGAACAGAAATAATCGAAATGACGTTGCATGGCATTGGCAGATGATTGAATACGACCATGCAAAAACGCCAGTTGTTGCTTCGCTTGACCGAATGGTTTGTCATATCTAGGATTTGTCCTCTTTGGAACCATAGTTCCACAAACCGAAGTTCCGATTAGATTGTTTCGTTAAGAAGTGCTGTACTGACCGCATTGCCATCGTTGAACCCATGTTTAATTCTCAAGTCATTGATTTTCCTTTGTTCGTTAATGCAACGATTGAAAAACACACGAGTGTTTTGTGAAACTTTTGCACGTTGAAATCGTTGTGTGGCATCGTTTGACATAGCGCTTTTTCATTGCTGAAGTTACAAGATTGAAATTTGTTCGTCCACCGCCCTCCTTTGTTGCTTATTCTGTAGATTCGAGCAGCAAACCGTCACGTCGGTATACCTATGTAAGACCATTGGTCTTACTACAATTGATAAAACTTACATCCAGAAAGCAGTAAAACTTTTATTAAAATGAAATCATAATTAAGGTTTAAAATTACTATGGTATTAGACTGCCGGACTGAACGCAACAGTAGAAGATGAAACTGAGATGTAAGAGCCGAAATTGTTTTGCTGTTATATAGGCAACATTATGATATATGCAACTTAGCAAATAAAGTATTGGAACCAGAAATTCGGAACCAGTTTTAAAATATTAAAGTTTTTACTATCAGACAGCTTCGCACCAAACCGGATTTGAAGCTGTTACACCTACACATTTCACTGTGCGGGCAATTTCTGGGGCTTAGATGAGTTGTAAAGGTGCAGTGGATTTGTAGGATGTACACAATTTATGAAGTCGCAGTATAGTTGCATAATGCAAGACACGCTAAAAGTATTATAACACTCCACTATTAGACAAGACTGTACACTTTCTGACACCAACTTGCGGTATAAAACTTCAGAACGCTGCCCATGCACCATTTACTGCGTATACAGATTTGTATTGTTGACAAGAAAATAAAAACATAAATTTGATTGTTTAGGTTACACAAGTCACGCAGCAGTCGAGGAGTACTTAATCTTTTCCGTCATGAATTAATTTACATTTCAAGTATCCATGAGCAATTATTGGTCGTCGCGAGGTATGGAACATCGAACGCTCGGCAAAGTCACGTCTAATAGTCATTGAGCTACCTAGGAGGTACTGCTTGGATATTTAAGGTTCCTTGTTAAGCGAGCGAACAACACGAGTACAATCATATAGTTTTACCAAATTTAGTTAGTAGGGCACATTCAAATGTATTAGTTGTTGTCGAACAACTGCCGGAGATAAAGAGTTAATTTCGTGTATTTTAGAGCAAAGAGCCAGTACTTTTAACAGAATATATATTTGAATATGGCGTAACCTTTACTGTTTATTTTCAGGCACTTATTTTTGCTGCATAATGATAGTTGTATCGTTTTCGGTCGTCTTTACGGTTTTAGTCCAAAACTTTCATCATCGAACTGTGGAAACACACGAGATGACTCCTTTTGTAAGTTTCATAAGACGTTTGTTATTTACACATGATACATTTGAGGGTCATTGCTGTTTTTCAGAACTGTAGATAAAACACAAGCTAAAGCTTTAACTCAAACTCAGTTCTGCTTCTCTTGCTTTGAATAGCTTTATTGAGCACTGCAGTTTAATAGTGGATTTACTATGACTAGTACGAATTATGACGGTTTCTAAGTTGATCTTATGAAACAAAGGATTCGTTCGACTTTGGTCATGTACCAGTGTGGTATTTGTTTCATTAGCCAGGTGTTACTCCTTTCTTTTTAACTGGTTTATGGTAAAAAATTTTGTTAATTCCAAAACCTTGTATAACGCTTGAAACTGAAATTTTGACATCTTTATACGCTCCGGGAAGCAGCAAGTTAGTTTTTATGAGGCTTATTGTCTTTGAAAGAAGGCATATTATACAGAAACGTTGAAATGTTGGTATGAATGCCAAATTTCTTTATTTCGGTAATGTTGGTGGCTGAATTGGCAAGGCAAGTAGTCAAATTCTGTACAACAAGACCAACTTTTACTGACCGTAACTATCTCAAAAAATAATTGCTCATTTTCCTTTTTTGCCAATGGGCCTGTTTTAATGCTCTGTCATCAGTATAAACCGGGGGCACCGCAAACTATTGTGACCCGTTTCTTCTAAGGAAACAATAGGCACACTCTTCCTGCAAATTTCGCTTACAGCGCACCTTTCTTAGTTTGCGAACCTGAAATCGAAGCAAGTTGCACTGCATGACAAATTGGTTTTAAACTAACACTGGGATTCTATTTTACTTAGTTTAGTCATGTGCAGGCCAAGCAAGCTGTCAACGTATGCTTCGCTGTAGCAAAGCAACAATTACTATTTATGCAAACAAACAAGTATATATAGCTATTAGTTCTGAGAGGCGAAAGCGTTGTTTCGATGGGATTAATATTCTAAAACTGGTGTGTCAACTAAATGTGTGTAAAGTAGAATAATGGTTTATACTGGCAAACCTCATGACAGTTGATATAATAACATTTCCAGGGATTATATAGCGCTGTTTACGTTATGCAAACATTTTGGCAACATCCTGTTCGATTTGTTATAGGTTCGTAAACTTTTTCTCAATTGGCTTCCTTGGCTACTTATGATGAAACGACCTGGACACGACGTAGTGAATGAAAATGTTCGAAATGGTACCCTTAAAGTAGTGCCTCAACCATCACCATATACCGAAATTACCACAAGACACGGTGTGCTTATGGAGAAAGCTTCAAACTCATTGCTGACAAATATTATGGACATCGAAGATGCCAATACCATATCTAGCATAAATGTTCGTCATGAAAACCGCGACAATAGCAAAAGCGTTTTGGAGCAGAACGAACTCCAACAAAATAGTGTACCACGTTACGATAGTGTTTATCCGAAATATCCACTCTCGGTTAATCTAACACAACGAAGGCTAAAACCAAATCAATCAAAGGCGCCATACGATGATGATAACAATGATAATGATAACAAAGTTTCAACTACGAGGCGAGCTGATTCGGTGCGTAACAATGGTCTTCCGCAATATAGTGAATATTTCAATCGGTCGATGTCATATCCAAACCAAACTAATAACAACAATAATGACAATAACAAATCACCCACAATCGAAGAGCTAAACGATAACCCTGCATCTCGTATAGATATCGGTGTTGCATCAAACGTGCCACTATCAGCAAGACTAGACCAAGGTACTACCCAGTCATACGAAGCTTATCACGATTATCATAATCAACAACTGCATCACCAACAACAACATTCAACGAGCTTCACTGGAATTGTGTCACGCTATCCGCTTTATGCCAGTGGATCAAGAGCAGCACCGACTGGCACTACTTTCAAAACACCCAGGCCGGAGCTATGGCAAATCTTACGAGAAATTACATTTATCGCAGATCGAATGCGCTCGGAAGATGACGAAAAAGAGATTGAAGGCGATTGGAAATTTGCGGCGATGGTTGTGGATCGATTGTGCCTGATTGTATTTACAAGTTTTCTAGTTATTGCAACGTGTGCTATTTTATTTGCTGCTCCGCACCTAATTGCATAAAGCCAAAAAGCAATCAAATCATAAATACGTTTATTTCTGTAACTGTTTTAAGAATATATACGTGTCAAGCAATTGTATGATATGGAATAGTATGTTATGGTTGCAATCATTATATCAATTACGTTATAAATATCATACCACATGAAACCGAATCGTAGTATCATCAAACAACAGCAAGGTTGCATGATACTAGGCTAATATACTGCATAACTAAAGACGTCTTATTTGAACAACTTAATCGAGCCTGGCATAACTTACCTAACTTTAACGGGAATAGTCTATGTTTAGTACCAATGCATACAACTGCTCAAATGTATATAATCTGAAATTTGCAATTATTTTGACCTATATATATGATTTTAATTCAGGAAGTTAAGCTTTGGACTGGTATTTTTCCTTCTCGTATTCCAGTGTAAAGCTATAAAATACTTCTAACTGCGTTTTATGGAATTTGTGAAATGAAAATGAAATCGGGTCGCTGAAAATCTTTGTTTACATGTGTCCAAATTTTTGTAACTCAAATGTTGTGGAATCACGCCTATGTTTTTGCTTCAATTGTTATGCGCAGTGGTTACACTTGCATCTGTACAGCCTACTGCTTCGACTTCTTGCAAAACATTGAATCAATCGCTTCACTGATAATATTCTGCACTTTTCCGTGTCAATGAGATTGCTATCCCGCAGGTAATCCGAAAAAGAACGCAGTTAGCTACTGCGCTGTAAAGTATATTAGTAAAAGTGAGCTTGCTATGTGATTTAACAGCTGCTAGACAATTCTCATTAGTAGTATATGTATTAAGAAACACGCGTTACGATGAGAACAACTGTATTTTAGGATGACAGTCGTCATCAGTAGTACATATTATGAAGCACGCGCTGTGCAGAGAACAACTTCATTTTAGAACGAGAGTTGTCATTAGTAGTATGTAGATTAAGAAGCACGCTCTTCGAAGAGAACAACTGCATATTAGAATGACTAAAAATAGTTAATTTACAGTATTTTATTAATCTTCAAGATCTGTATCTGGAAAGCAAGAGAGTGAAACCGATTGTTTTGATGAAAACAATACAGAATTTTTTCATAAAAATAAAAATTCTGCCCACCAACTGTGTTAAACAGTAAAAACTTCGAACTATGAATCATTACGCCTTCCACAATATTATAGATGTTTTTCATACAATGCCAAACACGAAAGATGATTTAGGTATTGAATTTTTTGGAAATCATCTACCTGAAATAAACAAAACGATTATACTCAAAGGCATGTATGAAAGTGAGGGTTATATAAAATCCTAAAGAGAAGCTGCAATTTGCAGCACATTTGGTGCTTATTCTATCGGCAGCACATCTCGCCCCATGATAAACTTTCATTTAATTTACTTAGCTGAAACGATTATGGCTGACATTAACCGTAAGGCGGATCAGTGACTACAAGTATGCCAAAGTTCAAACGACATGACTTCGTTAACTTGTATGTAACAATTTTCTTATTTGAGAATCACATTTTTATCATTTGCCATTAAATATATCTGTACTATACGTGAGTCCACTGCTTGCTCTTATTTTTCAAAATCACGAACTGAATTTAGGGTTCACATTTCTAGCTTTATTATCCACACTCTTGTGAACGAGAATATGGGCTCTGCGATGTACTAACGGAATTTACGAACGTGCACATTTGTCCATTTCGCACCTTTACCCGCTTTCATTAAATAACATGCTGAGTCAGACATGTATTTTCGTGCAATCGAAAACGCGCCGTGGGACCGTGTCAGTGATCCACCATATTTACGGAGCTGCAAACGCTTGTTCATATACTTAGCTTGTAAAATTAAATCACCTTAATAAAATTTAGATTAATTTAAATTAAATAAATATATAAATTTTTCTTTAAATAATTAACACTTAACTTCAAGTATCACTTTATTTCTATCATCTGTGTTCCGAAGTTTATCAAAATTGCTGCCTCCATTACTTTGCATTTAGCAGATCCAAGCAGACGTAAAAACTACTGTTCATGTTAAGGCACTAAGATGTCAACAGCTCACTGATAGTTTTATTCCTTGTCTTTATACCTTTGGTCACGATTCACGTTCACTTTTTAGGAATTGCCTCTAAATTCCAAATGCACTGATCTGTTTTACCATTCTTACAGTGCAACACACAGACCAACCATTCCGGCCACATTATAAATTCCCTGTTTCCAGTGTCTTGAATAAACACGGAATTATCCCTTTTTGTGGCAAGCATCCACACATGTCCAATATTTTACTTACTTAGACTTAAGTGAAGCAAATATATTTATAAAAAGTATGTATTATATTTGTATAATAAAAATGTTTACATGGTGCACCACATTTTATCCTAGACGAAACTGCTGCTGAGATGCGTTTCATACAGCAAACGGAAAAGGCGAGGTTTAGCTAAAATACAGCATAGAGTTTGATCGAAGTTTGAGCCGAAATCAGACGTTCCGGCAGGGTTATTGGCTTGTTTGTTTTAGATGAGATAAACATAAACTATGAAACGAATCTGTATAGGATTTTACAAACTGTTGCATCCAAAAAAAATTGTATTGGCAAAATATAGGTTCATCAACCAACGTTGTTTGCCATAAAACTACTCCTCAATATATGTTATATATTATAACTTATTAATAAAGGTGTATTTCACACGAGTAACTTCCAGGGTTGGGGCAAAAATATTTAGCCGAGAGGGTTGAACCGAAATTACATTGGCTAGGGATATAGTTTAAAATAAACACGTTTTCAATAATATCTTGGTGTTTGGTTGCTGGAGACTTGAACGACTATCACTTAGCGATGCAGTTTCGTGATATCTAATATATAATTTCTTACATATGCACAAAAATTGAATTCGGTTGGTGGCGTTTATGGATGGAGCACTAAGTAATTAAATATTACATTATAAGACTGTAATGTTTTTCGGGAAACTAGCGCTTGTTTTATTCGTTGAAGCAAGCCGCATGATTGGACTTCATGTGTTTTTCGCTTAAAAACTGCTTGACATGTATTTTCTTGATATTTCATGAACCCCTGAAATTTATTGTAGAAAAGCATGGTAAGACAAGACCTTCTCAGGTAGCACATTGCAGCGCGGATAGCAATGGTAGAGAAATGCAAACCCTTTCTCTTCAAGGCGTCGTTATACAAAGTCCTGTTTTGTTCAAAAATTTTAAGTCCTTTCGTTCTTCCGATAAATTTCCACCAAACCGATATAACAGGATATTCTTTTATATAACTACTGCGAATTTAGTGTTAAAACAAACCCAATTTTCAAAAAATAAAGAATCAGTACGCTATAGCTGTAACAGCAACAATAAATGTTTGCGTAAACCACAACAGACAAAATGAATAAAAATAACACTGAAGTATGGCAAAAATTGTCACAAGAGACGAAAATCAGTAGACATTAACATACAACTTTGTTTGTATCTCAGCAACATATGGTTACCTTAAAGCTAGACAATTATATATTTCTTTTTAACCGAAGACTTCTAAATATTTTTCTAGTTTCCGAGCCCATGTCACTTTGATTACCAGAAATATGAAACTGGTTGTATCAGTGTCAGTACAATATGGATAGTTCAGTTTTTATCAGCATTTGAACTTATCTAAGGCGCAATGTGAAACACCACAAAAGTAAAATAACAAGCTATTAATCGTAAGTTTCCATAAAATAATAATTGGACCGGTTAATTTTTGTTTGAAAATCAGCGGATTTGATAAAAATTTGATTTTTAGCTAAGTACACGCACATCTACTACTGTATCAGAAAAAATGTTAGACAAAAATTCACCTACGCTTGTTGCATTCCTTAGAATCAGTAATGCATGACAATACATGACATTCTTCTATACAGAAAGATCGGAAAGCTGAAAAAATCCAAATGTGTGTAGGACTACAAGTTCACAAACAAGTTTGATACTGTTTACTGCAATTTCCTAGTCCCACCGTATTCATTTGCGCAACTAATATATTGAGATTTATTGGATCTAGCTTTATACGAATTTATAGGTATATACGTCACATGTAACTAAATTTGTATATATCTTACAGTTATGTATATATACGTGGGAACACTGTCCAAATTTTTCTAGCTCATTGCTTTAGACAATTATGGCAAAGGAATAGAATTTGAATATTTTTAAGCTCAAACTTTGAAGCAGAGTTGTTTGCCATATTTTTCCATTACAAATTACATTCAAATTTTTCTTAAAATTTTGGGCTCAAGTTTTGATGTTAAATATGCGTAAAAAGTTTGCCGTTTGAGCGAACCTTAAATGTGATGAAATATCCCAAAAACGATTCTATGTTAGATTTTGCAAGTAAAATATGATAGAGATATTCATTTATCAATACGAATAGGCGAAACGGCAGCCATTTGGATTCTTTTCAACGCCGTGCTTCTTTGTCTAGCTGTATTTTTATCAAACATGAATGTTATTGAATTCTACATGAATTTTACACGCCCAGAGACAATGATGTATTTTGCAGTCAAATGGTCCACCACAGAGTCATAAACTAAGCGTAGAAACTATTCTTTTTCTTCATCTACGCACGAATTTTAAAATTAGTGTTTTCTTTCATAACTGATTGCAGGGGATGTAGCCTCGTAAGGAAATACTATTGTTTTGTTAAGTTATCCAAATTTTCGTAGGACTCAGACTAAGAAATGTATGTTAAGTGATCAGTATTCTGTTCAACAAATGTTCATGAAACCAATGCAGAAAGTTCAATGCGTAACTACTGTCCCAAGAATAAAGTTTAAGTCTGCCAAACGCGTTTACCAACGCAAACCATTTTCTGATCAAGTGTTTGTAACCAGATATTGATTATTATCCAGCTGGGTTCTTTCGCGAATATATCTCTCAAAGACAGGACATCCAAGCTACATTGTCTGTCGTATAGCCATTATACGCCAGAAGCCATTTTTGAACACAAAAGGTTGAAAATTTTAGTAAACAATTTCAATTTTATGAAAACGCTGACACATTTTAATAATGTCGAAGCAAATTCCAAGTCAACCAACAAACAAACAAACAAACAAAAAGCGGAACGAAAAGGACATATCTTTGGCATAATGCAGCTACAGGTTGAGCTTTATCTTTGGATCATTGATTGTTTATGTATGTATAAGTTCTGTAGATATGTCGTGAAGTTCAGTTTTCTAGTCTAGCCGTGTACCAGTTTATGCTAAGAAAACAAATTTATACTTAATGAAGTAAGCATTAGGAAGAAGCTTAACAACATAAACATGTTAAAATATATTTTTACTACGTGTTTTTGTATTTAATAAAACAAAATGAAAGCCGAAATGATCAGGGTGTGGTAAATATAATTCTTACTCGGTAGAAGTAGTTAAATACGTTATTTAGAGGCGTAGGCGTAGTAACATTCCACATTTTAGCTGCTGTAGTCCAATTTACAACAGAGAGCACAACAATTTTGCTAGTAGGCCTCCCCAAGCTTCACGCCGTTGCAACGCGACTGACGTTTATCTGCACGTCGACTGATATCTGCAATTAAGAAAAACGCTTTGCCCATGTGACCCGAAAAACCCCATGTGACTAACTGAATTAAGTAGGTAACACGTGCGCAATATAGCATATTCTTACAGATATTAGAACTCCAAAGATGCGCTAAACTCTTTTTCAGTGCTCCTTCTTTTAAAAGAAGCAACAGGATTAAAATCGGTGTTTCAGGATAAATTAACCATATGTAACTGATTCTATCCATACCAGCTTTATGTGCGTCAGTATACAGTGATGTAAAAATTAAAGTAATGCAACTATGTAAATTCGAGTTACAATTTAATACCTGAACGGTTTTAGAATAGCATCTGGTTATACTATAGTAGTGCAAACAAAATATAAGCACGGCATCGCAAGAATTATTATAGTATAATATCTAGTATAGTATCTAGTTATGCTGTAGTAATACAAACAAAACATAAACACGGTATCGTAAAGTATTACTGCTACACTATATATAATACATAGTTATAATACATAGTTATACTGCAGTAATATAAATAAAATATAAACACGGTATCGTAAGTATAAAGGCGTGTTCACACGCTCAAACTTTTTGCTCAAATTTTGAGTTCAAATTTTGATCAAAATTTGAAAGTAGCTTATTTGAATTTTTTGCAAGTTTGAACGTGAGAACACTGTTCAAACTTTTCCTGAATATTCCTGTAGCCAATCATGGACGAGATGTATTACCTGAAAAAGTTTGAGCTCAAATTTTGATCTGAAATTTTGAAATATCGCAATTTTCATTTAAAAATCGCCGTCAAATTTTGGTCAAAATTTGATCAAATTTTGAGCTCAAAATTTGAGCAAAAAGTTTGAGCGTGTGAACACGCCTTTACTGTTATAGTACAACACCTAGTTATACTGTAGTAAAGTAAATAAAATATAGGCACTGTATCGTAAGTGTTACTGTTATAGTATAGTACCTTGTTGTACTGCAGTAACGTAAACAAAACATAAACTCGGAACGTAAGTATTACAGGTTCGACGTGGTTTGGCTTTTAACACCATGATCTGTTATGAGCAAATTTTAGCCGAACTTTAATTTTATCTCGGAAAGCATTTGCAAGAAGCCGTAACTATATTTATCTGGTTAGTAACATACTTTCAGTGTTATATAATTGCGAGTATTTCGAGACGTCAAATAGAATGTCATTTATTTCGAAGTTCGAAAAAACCGTTGCTTCAGCATTATCGATATATTGTCATTGTACCAATATCAAATACAGAAACTAGCCATACCCAAACACTGGGGTCAAAAATTTGTTACATGATGGGCTCGGATCTTGATTCATCTTTGGTCAACGGTTTTTCCGAATATTTCGTATATTTTTTTTCAATTTTGGATGACGCATCTAAAGCTTGACGGCAATTCGACAACCCCCAATTGTATACACTAATGTACAGTACCCATTTTATTGTTGTTAATATTGATAGAATAATAGCTTAAATCTTGAAAAATCAGAGTTGAGTTGTCTTGAGAAGTATATGACTTATCAAAGGAAAGGTTGGCGTTTATTTGCATTTTGTTCGTAAAATATTTTAAAAAATACGCATATCACTGAAATCTTATTATTATATATTCCCAAATATATATCACGCTGTGCAATTAATGCTTTAGTGCCTAAAGTTACCAACCCGCCATAACACAGCATGCGCAACATGGTGCCACCGAATTTTGTTGTATAGCGACTATCTGCGTTTGCGTTGTTATTTTATCGCCTTGTGTAAAGATCCTAACAACTGCACATAAATACATATATGGCTCGCGAGTGCCAGTTGCAATGAAACAAACCCAGATCACTTTATGGCGCCGTCATTGGTTTTTTGAACTTCACGATACACAAACTATTCCCGCATTGAATCATAAAAATACTATAGAAATTAACCCTCACCTTGTTACAAACTAGCTTTAGGTAGATTGCATAACGAACAGCTCTACTCCTTTAATATATAGAACGATGTTACTTGCTAAAATTATATCAATGAGGTAGTTTTATACCCAGGCTTTGCTCGGTTATATGCAAAATAAATGGCTTTTCCAATGTACAGGCAGATATGTGTGAGTCAAAGAAACCCAGCTAGATATGTCCTTGTGCAAGCTGTTTATACTAATGTTGTATCCGCGTTGTTTTGTTCGACTGCTTAACCTAAAAATTTCAGTATTAGGCCACCGCAGAATGCATAATTGCTGGGTAGCTATTATGCTAAAGCACTTACGATAATTAATAGGCCGTAATAACCTTACTGGCTGGAACCACTGATCGGGTTGTGTGTTCATTATTTTAATGAACTTCGCTAAAATGACGGTTTCTGATTTCTATGTCAAATAGTTTTGGTACCAATAATCAATCAATGCATAATTCGGAACAAAATGCAGTGAAACGCAATGTAAATATATGGTAGCTGCTCTTTAAGTTCAACTTATTTCTATTATTTTAGGTAATATCAATAAATTTAGGCATAAAAATGAGTATTTTTATTTAATATTTCTGTGATAATGGACAAATACATGATACAAATATACACATATATGTCGACTAAACTACGTATCTCGACTAAACAATTAAATTCGAGCATATTTCTGTCTTAAACATGGGAATTATTCAACCCTTCCTCATCATCTGGCGTAGATAGGTACATGCTACTACATTCAAATTTATACAAAGAGGGTTAAATCACATTGCAACAAAAAATTTAGCCGCATTCAACAATGCGTTTCGGCGATGCAAATGTTGCAATAAATTTGTTTAAACATCCAAGTGTATCTGTCTCTGAGCGTGACCACAGCACTGAGAAAGTGACGTCGTTCGGTGGATGGTCAATGTTGATTTAAAATTCTGTTGCTGAATTAACGATTTTCGAAAATTCCTAGATTGCCTTAACTTCTGAAAACCGTCTACATAATATATCTAATATTGAGTTTTAAAGTTTCTGATTGTTCAACTTGTTCAATCTATCCACCAAATATTTAAATGAAACGCCGCTAATTAATGACCGAAATTAGAAATATTGTTAAAAATGGAAATTTTGTTAATGAATAATTAACCAC
The DNA here is from genome assembly GCA_030248225.1 of Trileptium ribeirensis. Taxonomy (NCBI): domain Eukaryota; kingdom Metazoa; phylum Nematoda; class Enoplea; order Enoplida; family Thoracostomopsidae; genus Trileptium; species Trileptium ribeirensis. The sequence continues at coordinate 32,854 of JASANE010008987.1, read as the reverse complement.
GGTCGAACCGGAACTCGAATTCACGTATTTTGTACCAAACGAAGTCCCGCTCCGCTTTAAGTTCAACACCAGGTTATTACCGCTTGTACTGCGTACGGGAAAATCGTACTGTTGTAAACCATTGTAGTTGAAATCTGATTATAAATTATCAACAGTGATTGAGCTACAGACTTCGTACAAACAGCAATTTGTTGTAAGTTTTCTGTATTTGAGCGATAAAAAACAATGATCAGCAGTTCTTCAAACATGTGAATGAAAGTTCAATAACGACGCAATATCCTGAACAAGACCAAACACTACGAAAGCAGCTACAAAGTTTGCAAAATTTCCCAAAATTAATTTGTGTAAAATGATGAACGATTAGCTTGTCCTTTGAAACTCGAAGGAAATAATTGCAAGAACGACAAGTTTATTATATACTAGTAGCTTTTTTCATAGCCAGTATGGTGAATTCTGAGTGCTGAACAAGTTATTTAAAGAGACGTGCACAGTTATTTTGAGCATCAACTTACAAAATGACCCGAATATCATCCTTGTTCCGTTTAGGAGTACCCACTTAGTCCGTATTTAAGTACTCTTTATGTGCGACTACTTAGAGGAGAAAATGGTCTACAAAAAGATACGAGTAAAAAGATATTAAGATTTATATGTATTTCGGGTTTGGCTAAGATATCTTCATCAGTTGCAGAGATACAATCCGTAACGTGTTTTGTCGGACCCAGTTTTCATGTGACCCGAGCCCATTTGGACCACTTTAACGACCCAAACCATTTGGAATACGTTTTTGAGTCGAACTGAAAGGCACACACAGAGCTTTCCAGTTTTCGAATAAGCTATCGCGCAAGTCAACTCGTAAAGCCGAAGCTGAGTTATGCGTGTCAGCCCAAAAACCCCGGACATCGTCGAAATTTGCCTATCTGGCCAGTAAGAATTCTTCGCTACGCTCGTTCCGCTCACTGAATTCAATAGACATAAAACATGGATATATGAACTAAATATATAAGTAATTTTTATAACAAATCTATCGAAATTTCATCTGAACCAGGATCTAACTATAACTGTTTTTTAACAGCATGTCAAGCTTTATTTGCGTAAGACGATCGCTACAGATTAGCCATCCCATACATTGTCCAGAAGAGCAAAATATGCAAAATCTAATGCAGCTGTGTTCCGGTGTTTATTCAACTTTTGTTACCGGTACGATATATTGAGCATGCATCGTTTGCATTGCTTTTACCACTGATTGTGACATTTTACTATATTCTGCAGTGGGGCCGTTCCGTTGCTTTTCAGCAATTGTTTAAACCTTTGATAATTTGTACAACACTATGTACAAAGAATGACAGGATATAGGCCATACGTGCCAAAGCAGGGGTTCAGGGGTGCTGCCCCTCTGCGGCGCTGGTCTACCCCTGACGGCCCACACCCCGCAGTGCGCCAAAGCCCAACCTCCCACTCCGCGCCCGGGAGTGCGCTGAAAATTTTAGCAAAAATTGACAAACATAAGGTGAAAATTAACAAAAATTGGCTAAAATGGGTCCTCGGCGGGCAGAGGTTGAACTTGTTTCAGCAGTTCTCCTGGAGGACTTCCGCCCACAACGCATTTACCCCCCACAGATGACTTCCGCTCCCGCCAATTCTGACTACCAACTGAGTCTTTCGGAGCGCCAGCATGTATGATATAGGCTATGAGTGTATTTAATAATGTCCAGTTTAAGCATTACACAAAAATAGATTGTTGTTTGTGTGCCGATTCCGCAATATCATTGGTTCGCTAGTCTTCCGCTGTGTTCCAAATGTTCAAAAGCAGTTCAATATATGTTTCATAAACACGTAGAAATCATTTATTGCTATCTACCCACCGAAATTTGAACGATTGGGACACACATTTTCGCTGTTTTTAGTTCCGTAGGCGCAAACACAGAGGAGGGTTGATGGGGATGCGTTTCCCCTCCAGAAATAAGGCAATATTGGTCTATCATGCATCTATATTTGGAAAAATGTCTGGCGTGCCACCCGAGAAATTTGCGTTGATGAGTTCAGTTATGAATATATATAGATATATGCCTGGGGGACGGATATACGGGTCGATCCCAGGATATCTAGCAAGTTAGTCATGCGTGTATGTATATATAAACTCAAAGCAACAGCACATACAGAACAGTACAACGGTTGCAACATGTATTATGTCCCGCACCGAGATTTTTGCATCGTACTGCGCCCCGTAGCTCCTACCTCCGGTCTTTTTCACGTTTGAGCTCTTGTTTGGCCCCCCTGCTGCAAAACGGGGATCCTTGTTACATGTCGCCTTGCAAAACTTAAACACCGCTTCGCAAAATTTACTGCATCTAATGCTTCATTCAATTTCCGTAGATAATTTTTGATTCCGTATCAATTATACAGAAGCAATTCTGAAACTGACAAAATAAGATAAAATTTTTTATATATTTGCACATAAATAAAGGCTATATTGGCGCAGTTTATCAGGCAATTTACAAACTATTTTAACTTTTGACATTGAATATATTCTATTGAATTATATAAATTTTTTCTTGGGAACCACCGATCAAAACAGGCGGCACCAATATTTTATGCCTCTTAGGCAAAATTCGGCGTCTTCTGATTTAGAGCAAGGCCTCCGGGATTCAAGCTCCCCAAAAATTTTTGCCGAATGTTGAAGACAATGCCAAGGAACAGGAAACAAATGTTTTTTAAGAAAAAGTTGTCACAGTACCGACAATTAATGTTTTTGAAGTATAGTAATGTGGGATCATACTTTAAACCTGAAGCCTGTTATTCTGTGACCTTAGCTACTGAGATCTACCCGTTAGACTTTTGAAGGTACATAGACTCGACTTTGACATACAAATCTAGCAAATATCCCCATTCACATAAATATAAACAACGGTAAACTAATGTATTTGATCAACATTTCTAGTAGGACTATGCTAGTTGGACAATGTTGTTATACGTCAGCAGCACCATTTACGCGCTGAAACAAAACCGCAAAAAATACAAAGAAAACAGGTGCTAGCTGGACTTGGGCACTTATGCTCTAGATTAGTAAGTAATACGGCACTCTAGACCATTAGGCCACGCTTTCATCAAGGTGACGGCGTTACACTGCGTGCGAGCCGTTTTAACGACAGTGCGCGTTTCCCAAAGAGTTTTGAAATGCAGGTAACATCCTCAACCTAATAAATTAGAGTGGCCAGAATGACAGTATAACAGCCACAAACCACACCAACGTGGGAATAATGAAAATAGATACAGTTAGCTACCAAAATTTGGCGAATAAAGTTCGTAGAGGCGTTGCAGTTCGGGAATGGCAATTTGTAACACAGTTTATATACCATTTCATGAATCTTTGCAGTCTATTCAGACGGTGAAAAATATCATAAAGATAGCCGCAGCAGTTATCGCGTTTTATTCAAAGTTCACACGGCGTCCGAGAAATAATTAATATTTGCAATTGCCTAGGGTAAACCCACCGGCTATAAGCGTATTGTTTTATCTTGTAAAGTACCTACCACTTATGACGTAAAGTTTTGTTAACACTTAACATCCTTATCGATATTACTCACTTTATTTAACTAGATACTGCGATGAGTTCGTTGGGTTAGTAAAGAACCACTGTACTGTTCCACCTCTGTTCCCGAACAAACATAGATTTAATGTAAATAATTGTACTTGAGGTTGCGTAATGCAGCTACGATAAAATATGACGGCAGCAACAAAATTTGGCTTATTACATAGTATTCAGTGTAAAGTTTCTAATCACTAGCTATGTAATCTGTTTCAAAATTTATATTTAAACAACGAAATTTTTATTTCTGATTGTGAATATTTCATAGTTTTTACTTCTATTTAACGTAGTACTTATCGCAATCTATGTGTGTTTCGCATCTCTGTGGACAACATAACAATGTATAAAGGCATGTACGTTTTTAAGTTCATCATTAACTAGGTGGAAACTTGCTTTTTGCTGAATTAATGCCTGGTATTACCTGCGGTAAACCCAGCGGTTATAAATTAATGCCTGTTATATTACTGAAACACTGCAATATAAAGATAAAATTTCGACAGGAACCATCTGTCGTAAAGTACAAGTTCATATATCAAGATAGGAATTCCGTCAATGCGTGCGGGCTTGTACCTAAGTTCGCTATTCGACAAAAATATGCTTTACCTGTCTGTTACAGCGCGCGGTTCGAAACATGGACAAGGATGTATGCAGTGTTCAAAATGGTGGGTCGTGTTCTCAAAATTCTTGAGCTGTTGAAATCTAGATTTTGAACTGTGTTGAATTTTTTACTGTGCGAGGGCAAGATGAATATTATACATATTTGAATAACGTTCATATCATCGCGTTATCTTAATATTTTTTCGGTTTTAAGGTTTCGGAAAAACAGTTGCTCGGTTTAATATTCCGCATATAACGACGTTACAAATTGTTGGCTTTTTGCACAATATTTTAACTTTGTTTTGTGTTCAAAATATTTGATCGTTTCAGGTTAGAAATGACAAAACACCAGCATTTGTGGCGGTGATAAAATCATTTAAATTTTATTGAATGGTGGAAAAGGTTTTTGGCTTATAATATTTTTCTTAATCCTATAACAATCTAACCCAAATGGGAAACAGGTGCTATTTAAAGGTTTTTGACAATACACTGTCTTGATCAAGCAACGTTTGCACTTTCTGCTTTAACCTGAGATGTCTTCATTGCTTTTTGGTTGCTTTGGAGCAAAATTAGTCTCACAATAAAAATAGGAATGTTTTCTGTAAGTAAATTTGAGAGACAAAGCATTCTTCGACATAAGATCGTTGGCATACAAGGAAATACTTTGGTGCGAAAATGAATCAAATCTCGTAACAAACTATTTAAATTTTATAAGTACATTGTGTATATTTGCTATTTATGACTTCTGCTCTGTAATTACTAGTTTTATCCTATCTGCTTTTTTCAATCTGTACAATATCTCTTCTTTGGAAAATAATTTCCGTTGGTACTAAGGCCCAGTAAAAATATTTTATCAGGCACTAAATTCATGTGTTGAATAATCAAGATAAATCAAGTTAGGTTAGATCAAATTAGATCAAGTTGGTTTTATTGTAACATTACTAAGAAATCTTTGAATTACGTTATAATGTTTTCACTGTTTGGAAATATTGACCTCCTATGCCGAACAGACGGTGACAGTTACACGCATACGGTATTTCAAAACTTGAGGGTGTCTACCACGCTTCCTAGCTACCACGTTTTTTAGTAGAGTATCGCAGCTTACCCACATTTCGCGGACTGACAGTGTGACATACTATTGTATACTTAAATTAAAAATGTGGGTTTTAATTGTGATACTACATTTATGATCAGTAGAAATTGCGTAAATGCAAAAGCGTAGTTAAAACATTGTTAAACTTTATTTTTTTAGCATAAAATGCTTATCGCAGTCACAACTTTGTATATCTTAACACTGCCTTATAAAATTCGTATTTGTTGATGTATTGGAATACTAAAGGTGTTTTTGCTATAAATAACGAAAATTTTTAAGTTATAATGCACAAATGCGATTTAGCGTGCATAATATTTATATACGTATAGATACATAAGAAAATGCATGAACGATCGACACTATTCGCGAAAATTTTGCAGGACCGCCCGATCAAACGTTATCCGCCCTATCAAGTCCCAGTATACATCCGCAAAACATATACATACAGCCTAACCATTGCTCTTCTTCTATGAAATGCTAAAAAAGCGATTTTTGCCATTTTCTCAATAAATGAAAGTGTATCGTAGGTGATATAAAGCACGTCGGTAAATAACTATCAACGTTTGAAACATAAATAAAATGGAAATATTCTATTGGGCATTGACTGAAAACCTGTAAGGTTTCCCAGGAGACGCAATAGTTTAGCCTGTCAAAAAACTGTACAGGATGTTCTGTAAAGCAGTGAATCGAAGACATGTCATTATAAAGTCATATTTAGATAGCGAAGCGTCTATTGTACCTCTACGGTTCTGAATATAGATATCTGAGTATATGAGAGTGTACAGTAATTTACAGCTATATTTGCCGCTAAATTAAGAAAGATAAAACAGGTATTACCATATGTTTTTTATAAAAATTAATAATTTAATATAGGTCTGGCAGCGTTGTTATTTAAAAATTAGCCTATCGCATAGCTAACGCTTTCCTGCCCAGTAAGTCCAAATGGAACTAACGCTCGTTGTGAGTCATTGTGTTTACAGAGTTTGTCGTATGCTGTACGATTGCACGTGCGTTGGTGTTCGATCGTGTTGTGAGGTTCCTTAAGGTACCGAGCAACAGCTCCTAGATAGCTCAGTGGTTTGCGTACACAACTTTCACCCGTACGTGCCAGGCTAGATCCCTGGCGCCGGCTTGATTTTGTCAAACATTGTATGATTCAGAAATTAATTGGGACATGAAAAGCTTAACCAATATGTTGCAGTGTTGTTTCTTTATAGTAAACTACATTTACAACTTAATTTTGGCATAATTTTATATGGGATGAGAAAATGCGAATGGGGCGACATTCGAGCCACGACCTTAGAATTTGCACGCATTGTGCTCTTGCATGGTTGAGCTACAAATTGAGCGGCAATTTTCTACGTTCTAGAACTAATGCGTATTAACACAGAAAGCTTTATAAAATTTATATTTAATTCCAAATGGGTGTACAAAGAATGTATTTTGTTGGACTTATAAGCATATATGATCTGTAGACAGTAGTCTTTGAATATCTTAGAATCTATGCGAACTTTTTTAGTTGTTTAGCAAATCTTGCTGCCATTGTATTTTGCAAATCGCAATTGCAAAATTTAAATTTGAAGGCCTACTGAACTGTAACCATTTAATATACCGCCTTCATATCGCGGTTCATCCATTTGCCAGCCCGGTCGTAGTGAAGAGGCATATTATAATACAGTGATATTGCAATAATTCTGAGACAACATACAAGCAACATCATGCTGGACGAATTTGATATGATATTTGGAACAAAATTATTGCATTTTTCACCACATTTTGCACACAGTTCTTAATACTTTCAGGAGATTTTCAGGTTATTATACATATGATTGCGTCGCTGTAAAGTACTTTAAATATTCTAAAACAATTTTTAAATGTTTTAAATATTTTCACAGCGCTTGTCACATAGAATCTTAAAATTCCTGGGTACTGTAATATTTTTGTGGTATATTCCTTCGAAAATATTGAAATTTCAAAAAATTTACTTGAAACTCTGACCCCAAGTTATGTAATAAAAAATTATACATTTATTGAAACAAGATATCATTTATAAACGAATAATGGGAATTTGTTTGGTTCGTCGACGTTGTACCTTCATTGTGGAGACTGTCAAAAGTTACAAAAAGCAGAACTACGGGTATATGTCATTGTTACAATACAAAGTAGGTTATCATTTTTTACTATAAAGCACTGGATTTCATACATAATTTGGATATTTTCACGAATTTGATGCGCTAAAGACTCAACGGTATTTCGGAACAAAAGCATTTGCGTCTCCACGGCTGTAATTATTTTAATAAATTTGATCAAGCCATATCGTTACCGATCAAGCGTTAAGTTTCTGGCTAGAATACAAATGCCAAATTACCAACCATTTTATGGCTCATGGTGTAGTGGTTACGACGTTTGTTGAGCATCTGAAAGGCCAGACACTTTTTTAAAACATTGTTCTCATAGTAAATGCAGCATATTGCGGTTCAAAATAAAATTTTTAAGCATTTACAGAAATCAAAAGACGAAAAATTGGCGCATTTGTTCTAATGCGGAACTTGAGCTGCTTTAGTTTCCATTCTTTGTGACATGGTACAAATCTTGTAATAAAGGCTAATATGACAACAATACAATACGACTTGTCAACCAACAATCGCCAAATTGCAAATGTTACCCCATGAAGCCACACTGTTGTGAGTTTTTGTTCCATTTCAATTTATAAAAGCTAATAAGCTGTATCCTGCAAAATAGTTGCATCAAACAAATATCTATTAGATTCAATTCAAAATGATTTAACTATTATTCCAAATACAAATTTTAATAGTCGGCTCAGAATAGACTAATTAAAGCGCTACGACGCTAGTGAATGAAAAAAATTCATCAAATTAAATTGGAAAGTTCCTTTGTCAAAAGAAACCGCTAAAAGTTAGCAGTGCCTTTATCTAAATTAGCTTTGATTGAACAGTGTAATTTTTTTCTATACACAGCTAAGTTCGTAAAAATAATGTCATTCCATGGCAAATAAATTTGAACCGAGGAAAGAATAAAACGAGGTATAGAGTGTGGCTTGAAGAAATGTTTTATAGTTTCCCTCAAAAATATTACATCATCCTCGATTAATTATACCATATTACAATTGTCCTATTCAAAATTCCCACACTATTCTTAATGACTTGAGAGTTAAAATGGGTAATTTTCAAAAAAATGATGCGTTTAAATATGTCATAGACGGCCATAATTAAATGAACGTTTATGCGAAAATGGAACCCTAGTTTTAGGTCATTTAAATCAACTATTACTCGGCTTCATTCGAACGCATATCTAAAAAGCACATTTCCGTAACACACTATTAATTCTTCACAAGCTCCAATTACCCACCTACATCTTCTTCACTTATGCATTCGCAGCACGATTTTGGTGCACTTGTTCAATGATCACGTTTGAGCAATGATCTGTTCATATATACACATATTTTACCGTCTATTTAAATTAGCATAAATAGGCGTAGCTTATGTGATTAGGTATCACAATTATAAATAGTGTCGATGATGGTCAACTCTGTTGAAGAATGTGACACTCCGCAACTTTTCTATTTCAACGTCTTTTTCCTATTAATTTCTGTACATGGCCGTTGTTTTCGCACTTACACTTCTCAGATGCCAAGAAGGGTCTAAAATAGTGGTCCAAGAACATGGGATGGTTCTGAAAATGTTGTCCAAGAACATGTCAGGGGTATGAAAAAGTGGTATACGAATATGAGTAGAGTGTAATTCAGTGGTCCATGATCATGGATTAGGTATAGGTCGGTGATGCAAGAACCTGGTGGTCTTGATGTGGTTGTCCAAGTACATGGGCGGTGTGGTCATGTTTATGACCCACTAAGGGGTCATAAACCTGGGAGGGATAAGGACGAAGACGACCAGGACGTACCGCGAGCGCTAATAAATAAAAGTTGAAGAGTGTCACATTCTTCAGTAGAATCTACTATTATCGAATCTCGATTATACTATTAAAATAGTTATTACTACTATAAGCAGCGAACCGATAGATTTAGTGTTTTACTCATTAAAAATTTTACAAAGACTGCGAATGCTTAATACAGAATTGTTTGCAAAAATTTACTCAAGTCTTTAAATAGGCATGGGCATCGGATAGTAAATTAGTACCCTGGTATCCGGGTACCCGACATTAACTTTGGTAGTTATCGTAAGCTGCAGTATCTGCTAAAATTTTCAAACTTTCAAATTAGGTACCCAAGTCTGTAAATATGGCGTGTATGCTGCAGTGGCGTCGAGCTAAAAGTACTGTTTTCCACGGCCTACCGCTCAGTACTGCGTACTGACAAGCGCACGACGGCTGAATAAAATGGTGTGAAATACTACCGAAAATCAAATGCCATGCACAGACCGAGCTATATTATACGATATGAATACAAGTTCGAAAGTATAAAACGTGCCCTTATAGAGAATATATATTTCACCGAACGGATTTCCCAAAGTTATACTAATCTTTATTTCTGTAAAAAAGTCGGTTTAACTCCTCTATTCTCTGAACTCAAAGAATGGGGTTAACCTATAATGGTCTCAGCGTGGCATCTAGTAATTTTTAAATGTACCGAATTACAGAATATGGGTATTTTTTCGCTATAAAATTCACTAGTTCAGGATAATATTGAAGTGTTAATTCCTCGTGCAGTTGTCAAAATATTGGGATGTAGCATGTCCATAACTAAGTTTGGTTTTATGAGAAAAAATGGATAAAACAAATGTGTTTTATCTGTTTTAGATAATAAACAAGTCATGTTTCTTTAACGCATTTGTAGTTACTCTGCTCGTGGAGTTACCATTTCTTTGCTCAACCCGATTTAGTACTGTGTGAAACTTTGGACGTTAGTTAAGGTATGCCTGACATCTTGATAATAGACAGTGGTAAATCTAAACTCAAGCTAAGCCATAAAACAGCTCTAGCTTTCCGTGCTGACAAGACACCCTATCACCCTAATGAATCGGACTGATAAACCAAAGATAAGTCCGGCTGGATACCTACAACATATATATTTCGCGATAAAAACTAAATAAATTTAAATTTTGATAACAAAACCCTTGTATATATGTAAAAAATTATTAGGCTTGTATATAAGTAGCACACCTCTGATAGAATTTCGGGATCCGAATATTGACGACAGCAGTATAGCATTTCATCTGTAGTTGTGAGAGTTAGATTGGAATTTAAACATTGTCGAGCTCCAAGAATTTTCAACATATTGAAAGAATTTTTTCTTATGATAATAAGTAATATTTTGCTAACTATATTAGGAAGGAAAAATTTCAAAAATATACAGGAAAGTATTCCTTTCTAAATACCGATACAATCAGTTTCCACTTGAGTTGCTGTTTGCATGTGTTTGTGGTTCCTTAACAAACTGAGCAACAGCTCCTAGTTGGCAGAGTGGCCTGACACGAAAGCTCGTACTCACATGATCCAGGTATAATCGCTGATAGGGCAAATTTTCGTTTAACATTTTACCCAGTGCACGTGAATTGATAATACCGAAAGGGTTAATCAAAATTTAGCCTATCGCTCTACTAACCCTTTCTTGTTTTGTAGTCACATTTGTAACAGTGTACAACGACGCGATACACAAATCAAGTTTGTCGTGGGGTGTGCGTTGTTACGTGCCTTGTTATTCGCTCACTTCGTCCCTTAATATATAAGCAACAGCGGTTAGAAAGCATAGTGTTTAAGGCACAAGGCTCGTACTCCAGGATCCAGGTTCAATCCGGCGGGGTGGCAAAATATTATCTAACCTAATGCGAAATTAATAGAATTAATGCACATTAATTCATGCTGAAAAGGGTTAAAAGGTGGGGACTACATCTGCGGAGAGGGTTGCTTATATGAATACTAAATCTAAACAGTACTATTAATAGTAAAAAATCCTTTTTAGAATTTTAGCGATTACGTTGATTACGATAAATCAGCATATTATCAGAAACATGATGAACTATTTATCAATCATGGGAATTATTAAAATGTGATTATTGAGTATGAATATACATCCCAGTAGTGTGAGTTTCATAAATATTCAAGAACATAAGCATTGACGCTATCAAATTTCAGCGTAAGGAATGAAACGACAATACAATGCGCCAAGTTTGCCACTCAGACTGAGCTGGCTCAAGTGATAGTCAATATTACACAAACCAATGGCATCTGGAAATTGTATATGTTGGTCCAATGTTTTAAAAACCATTGGCATTTAAACCGTTGCATTTTGTAGACATCTAGTGCCTCATGTCACCACTAGGGGCCGGACTTAACTGTTATAATTTTAGGTTGCATATAACAATACCTGCTCATGAGAGGAGGATTATCCCCTGAAGCTTTTAGGAGATATCCTAAATTTTTTATCCCCGAAGGGATTATCCCATTGAGGCGTCGCCGATCCGCCCCTAGGAGGTAGCCTGATCCCCCATTCCTGCATCTCCGCAACGCAACCTATTAAAGTAGTGAATACGCGGTACTCTACTTATTTCTACAAACAAGACACATACCGGCGATCGACAACTTTAGCTTACGCATTTAATAAAATTTGCTATTGTCCTTATTATGACTGTGTTCAAATTAAAATTCCACGTGTTCAAAATAGGAATCTGGGCTTCAAGTTAATAATCATGTGTACTAAAAATAAATATCCATATGGGTACTTCTACTTCACTTTGCTTGCATTCGGGTTAGCAATATTTGGTAAGTTACGGGGACAATTAATTTTACGGTAAGACGGCGGAAAATATATTCAGGTATCATTCAAAATACCTATTAACCGGGTACCCGACTGCTGTCCATGGGGACCCGACCCACTACCCGGGTACCCGACATGCTGGCACCCACTTAGCAGTGCCCATGCTTACTTTTAACACAGCATTAATCAAAATATATTTATTCAGTATACTTTATTTGGTTTATAAATGCTGACAATATTTTCACACGACCGAAATATTGATCTCAATTTTTTAATTATAACAGTCATCTTGATTTCAGTGTAAAGTCGTACTGTTTGCTAGCGTATTTTTTATAATACTCATTAAAATTGTTTTTCTTTATTTGCATAGCAATGTAGTTAGGTTCTATTTGAGCGCTACAGTCATTTGTCCTGACCGATAAGTCTTCATGTTTGTTATGACAGTTCTAATGTGTATTTTGTCATGTTATTTCAAGTAAAGTTTCGTTATCTTGTAGTATGTTTGCAATCACCAATGCCACACTGCGAGCATCATGGATAAACTGAGGAGTTACTTGCTAGACTTTTGTAATATAAGCACGCTACGTCTACACAGCACCATAGGTTTACAGTTTATAGTAGTCGATCCTGAACATTTTATGTTTCAAATTCTAGTAATTTTGATTATTCCTCATTTGGTTAGGAACATAAAGGAACATTGTTATAAATGAGTGCAAATAAATAATATAAATATGAAATATTGAGCTGAAGGATTTTCGGACATTATTTATTCATGTATTGTCATTGAAAGTGTAAAAGAATAAGAGAGCCATAGTGTAGTTTTGGTCAATTATTGCTATTATTATTACTACTATTGCCACACCAACAGACTGTTTAATAGCTTGATGGTTTGTTGGTGTGTTGGCCATTATATTTTTTACGTTTAGGTCTATTATTCCCATGATATAACTATTTTCGTTGTTATAATACAAATATTTTCTTCATACTGTGCATGAGCTATATGTTTCTTTGTTTATATAACTATAAACGATGATTCCATTCGCACACGAGCAAAGATGGTTGTTTGTATGTGTGTGTGTGTGGGTTGACACAAGTTGTTTGCTGATATATGATTTGCAACTTTAATCTTTGCTGCTTTACAGTTTCCAATAATCACACGAATTATCGGCGTTGAAGTATTATTTTTTGTTCCAGTCTTCTGAAATTATATTGGTACAGAAATTAGTTAACGTTATCAAAGACTAAGGCATAGGAATCAATAGTAAGCACTGGCCACTCTCTAAGTGATCGGAATTCCCATAATCCTTATTAACTTATTAATTTTCTCTGAGGCCCCGCACTGTCCACTCCTTTTCGGCGTGCGGAAAATTTAAGTGGTTTAGCAAAATAGCAAAAATTTTAAGAAAAAATTGGAAAAATTGAGGAAAATGTGAAAATTGTCGTCTACTCTCTACTCTTTTGTACTAATAACCGAAAACACACAAGGAAACAGCGGAATGTAATTGCGTCCTATAAATAAAGCTGGACCGTTGTATTTTATACATTGGTTAACGTGGAAATTTTATATCTAGATGTGCATGGTAAACCAAGTATCACCAATAAGTGAACGTGTAAAGGTTTAGATTACAAATCGATTTTATGTTTTCTTAAGTCAAGCATTACTCCACGTAGCATTTGTAGATAAAGTTTGTCCACAGTAATTTTTGCTTTATGTAGGAATTTTATATAAAGATGCATGAGTGCAGTGATATAGTGCATTTTGTGCATTCGTACATTTGTAATAATTACCGTAATTAACGTTCAAACTTGTTCCGCTGATCTCAGTCAGCTAGCGGTGAGAATCAAGCTCTTAGGCTCGGTTCGGTGCAAAGCAGAACCGAGTTTCAAGCCTACCTTCAAAAATATGAACGAGCTGAGCCGAGCTTCGAGATTAAGCTATAATTGACAAACCGAAACGAGCCAAGCCTAGTTTTCAAAAAGGTTCAAGTCGGCTTGTTAGCATAGATTTAACATGGACATTAGCAAGGGTGTACCTAACCAAAAGTGGATAACTCGAAGTGTTCACCGCTGGGAGCAGAAAATTTTGTAGCATTAAAACTGGTGGAAACGAGGAAGAAGGGAATTTGAGTTAGCTGTTGGATAAAATATCCACCATGGATTTTGAGACTGCAAATTAGGGATAGGAATGTCCCATGTTAGGGTACTGTCACGAGCGGAAAAACAAAAGGAGTCCAAACGGAAATTTGCACCAACTGTCGAAAATCGGCTTAAAATCCTACAGCACCTGATTAATCTTAATTATTAGCCAATGTTCGGATACTCCAGAAATACATTCTGTTGTTACATCATACAAGATACTGTATAGTTTTTCAAAAACTGCACAATGAATGCATTAGGTGGAATCAGTATATAATTAGCGGTGCCCATGAGGGGTGTTATGTTATAATTCTAGATTAAAGAATAACTTAGTGTGGTGGTTTCGAGGGCGTTAGCATTCTATATCTCAAATGAACCCCAGGTGACGATGGGGTGGAATTACCCCCTTTAAGGGTCGGATCCCATCAAGGTACATCTGCCCCTGATGTAAGCTACGCACTCCCCCTCCCCTTACACTAAAAAAATCTCACATTTTAGCCTCCCCTGGCCTGTACTCTCCCCCTTCACCAATACCATCTAACCCCTAAGCTGACGGACCTTCGAAACCTATTATATAAACCTAATGTTACGTTAGAGCTAAAGCTTTTAGATTTAGTACGCCGAAAAAGACATGTCCTACATTTCAGCTAGCCGCACAGGATGACTTGCATCTTGTTCATAAAGACGTCATAGTCATGTGAAATGGTACTGTGCTACAAGGCGAATGGAAACACCACTCAGTTTTGCATTTTGTAAAAAACGATAAAAGCCATTCCTTAACGTCCTGAATTCAAATATATAAGAAAGACTGTTGACGTAATATTATAATCTTACCGTAGTTTCTTGTCGTTGTTCTTGTTCTGAAAGATGTTTTTGCGCTAAGTAAAGAAATTTCCACCCTTCTTCCGTCAAATTTCCGTAATGCTGACCGCACTTTATTGACTTTATGTACAAATCTAAAAGAGACTTTGAAAATGGCACTTTTCCTCCGTCAACATGCCAGGATAGCAAAATTGGTGACGTGTAATGTGATTTTGAACCATATCTGTTCGTTACTGTGATGTGGGCGTGATGCTTGTAAACTGGCAATGAAACACATACATGCTAACGCTTCGAGGTCTCATGGAGTGTAGTTGGGGTCGGGACGGAGTGAGGTCGTCTCAGGGCGTAAAAGCCGTCGGGGAAGGTTCTCCAGTAGGGGTGTTGAAAAAAGTTGAAGACTTCCCCCTTTCCCGTCGAGTACCCGTTTTTGCCGTGCCGATTTTACCCCTGTTTTATTTTTGCCAATTTTCACCCTATTTTCGCTAAAATTTACGGCCGGGGAGGAGTGGAGGGACGAAGCGGCGCACCAGGGGAAACGGGGTATGGCACTCTCCTGGGAGACCAGGGTGTGGACTCAAGGAAGTGCGAGGCCTCAAAGCTGGAAGCCCACCTGAACCCTCTTTCGGCATATATGATGAAACAGTTATGTATTTTTGGTTTTAACTTTAGTCATTTGACTGATGAAGAAGAGCTTTTTTCAGGCCAAGTCGAGCCTCCTACGTTTTCAGTGAACAAGCCGGCCCAAGTTTTTGCAGAATTTCGGTAAACAAGCCGAGCCTCTACATAATTCAAAACTAGCCGAGCAGAGGCTAAAAATTAAAGCTTTTTCTCATTTCTACAGTCAGCTATCATTTGATAAAGACCAACATTATTTCATACCACATTAATAATACGCTAAACATTTTTAACCTTTAACCTAATTGCATTCAGGTACCTGCTTGAGAGAAGCGAAGAAATTATGCGTTCAGTAATAAATTATAAAATAGTTATACTTGTAAATATATTGTCTCAGGACGTTAAATCGCTGTCTCAAACCATACAATGGCAACAAATTCACGTCAAGTTACAAACAAGCATGCCACACAATCGCACGCGAACCGAAATACACGAACAGTCACCCAAAAGCAAAGCTCAACACAGTCATTGCGGCGCCAATCAACGACATCACAGAACACATCATTTACACCTCCGGCGACGGATCATTAGCCTGAGTGTAATCGTGAAGGCGGCAGCGACTGCTTCGAGTGCGACCTCTATGGGTGTTGGATTCACTTCGCATGTACATTGATAGACAAAAACGATGTTGACCGATACGAAATTCCTCACGTACTAGTTGTCTGTACAAACTTTCTAGACTTTGCGCGCAACCACCGTCCCGTCTAAGTCGCCAATCGCAACAGCCTGAAACAGTGCAAGATCATATCACCGCAGAATTGTATCGACTACAAAAATTGGAAGCCCAAATCGGATGTCTTACGACTGCTATGGCCAAACTTGCCGCATCAGCAGCTGAATCAGCCGCGTCCGTCAACGACCTGAAAGAATCGTATCAATCATCGTTATCTTCAGAATCGTTGTCAGCGAACGAAACTAGCGGCGCATCCGCTGACCCACAAACATGGGCACAGATTGTTCAACAAAACGTTAGATCTGGCGGGCATGTTGTTCACTTTACACAGCTATCCGATGACGAAGATGCTAGGCGTCGCAGATGCATCGTTATGAAAAGCCTACCAGAAAGAGGATATGACATGACAGACGCTAGCAACATCTGCATAAAGCTAGACCCGTCCGTCCAGATCAAGGAAGTTTTTCGACTTGGCGTCTACGATCAATCATCCACCAATCGAACAACAAATCATGGACCCCGACTCTTGAAGGTACGACTATCCTCCTCGACAGTTGCTCGATCAATCCTACAAAACGCACGAAAACTCAAGGACTACGACGGGTTGGAGAAAATATCTATCCGTAGGTCAATGACAGACAGTGAACTGAGAGAGCGAACTGCGCCCCGACGCAAAGCATATGAGCATAATTCAGCTCAACGCGAAAACATGCAGAACACCACTCACTACGTGGTTGTCAAAGAAAAACTGGTTGCCTCCAAAAACTGCACAAGAAACGATGCGGGTCGGCTAGTAGGGGGCAGATATGATAACATAAACAACGATTTCGTTGAGGCTAACGGTAAGATTACGGTTCAGGTAAACTTTTAATCGGGACAGTACCAAATCCACCAATTCCAAAGCTGACAATATGTAAATATTTTAATGCCCTTTGCAACAACCTTTCAGATATGGACGGTATGCTTGCATCGAGATCTCACTCAGCAATTGCAGTTTCTGAAACTTGGTTACATGATCGCATCCCAGACGGCTTGCTTTCTTGTTCAAAGTACATTGTCTTTACAAAGGACATATCTTTACGCAGAGGCGGAATTGCAATCTTTGTTTATAAGTATCTGAAGTGTTTTCCGGTGCTAAATTTCCCCGAACTATTTCGTGTTTGTTATAGAAGGTATAGCAGTGGACATATTTCTATCGGTGAAAACTCGAGTCGTGTGCATATACCGCCCATCCAACTGTACTTCCGAACAAAATGCTTTGCTGTACTCATTCATATCTCATGCATGTAACGTTTCATGGCCCGTAATTGTAGTGGGAGACCTTAATCTCCCCGACATTGAATGGTGTAGAAACATAGTACCTGTAGCACCCAAGTACGAGTTATTTTATACTATGGTTCTCGAATCTAGTCTCACTCAGTTGGTAAATTTTCCTACACGCGGAACAAAGACACTTGATCTACTTCTTACGAACTTCCCGCGGCATGTCGCGCGCGTCGAAGGTTCCGAGAATTTCGTAAATTCAGATCATTTCTCTATTGATTTTTATGATAGCCACCGCTGCAAATCCAATCAAATTCTGCTCAAAGACAACTTTCGACTTTAAAAATGCAAACTTTAAAAGTCTCAACGACTTTCTTATTTCAATTGACTGGGACTCATTATTACACTCTGTCATTAATGTAAATGATAAATGGTTGATGTTTTATAATATAATGTTATATGCATGTGATCTATATGTACCCAAACGAGTCATACCGTGCTGGAAAAACAAAACTTTCCCGAATTATATCAAACAACTTCGTCGTAGTAAATTAGTGCTGTGGAAATTAGGTAAACAATCAGGAGACATGTCAGAGTACAGAAGAGCTGCCAAAAATTACAGCCAAGCCGTTAGGAAACTAAGAGTAAGGGAAGAAAATGATAATATTTTAGATTCTGGAAACCCAAATGATCTGTACAGTTGCGTAAAAACGCGTAGCTCAACAGCATAAGTGCACTGAAAATGCCAATTGGAGAAATTGCTACGGACGATTTAACTAGATCGGAAATCCTAGCGAACGCCTTTCAAGACATCTATTCAATCTCTGACAACACTGTTCCAACGTATACAAGTAGCATCGCTCATCAGTTGACGTGGGTGTCCTTTACGCCTTACGATGTTCAATTACGTGTAACAGAGTTAAGGCCTAAACGTAGCCATGCCACAGATACCTTCACACAGTTCTTTTTGCGCAAAGTAAAAGACGCAATCAGTATTCCACTCGCGCACATTTTCGAGCAGTCTTTTGTCACTCGTTGCGTACCCGATATGTGGCGTGATCAGAATACATAAAAAGAGACCCCACGGACCCATTAAATTACCGTCCGGTGTCCTTGGTCTCAAACTGCTGCAAAATCATGGAACGGATATTAATAAGTGCTTGCTAAATCACGTCAAAACATCAAATATTTTATCTCAAAATCAACATGGATTTATCACTAAACGGTCCACTAGCACTCAATTAATCGAGAGTGTCTGGGACTGGGCAAACGATATAGACAAAAATCTGTCAGTAGACGTAGCTTATATCGATTTCGCGAAGGCATTCGACACCGTTTCTCACACGAAACTCGTGTATAAGCTCTCGTACCTTGGAATATCTGGTAAATGTCTAGCTTGGTTAAACAGCTTTTTATCAAATAGGAAGTTTCGGATTAAAATGAACAACAGCTATTCCAACTACAAATCCGTTCTATCTGGTGTTCCTCAAGGCAGTGTCCTTGGACCAACATTATTCACGTTATATATTAATGATTTAATTGATTATGTTAAAATATGCTCTAACGTTAACATAAAGTTGTTTGCCGATGATGTTAAATTATACATAACGATCCCAGAAGAAAATAGCCAAATTGCTAAAACTAATATGCAAAATGCACTAAACCAAATTTTGGAGTGGTCTGAAAAATGGCAACTTACGATTTCGGTTTCAAAATGTCAAATTTTGCATATAGGGCGTAAAAACCCACATTTCTCATATACCCTATCAGGAAACATTACACCACACAACGAAATCTGTCGCGATCTCGGAGTATCCACCACTAAAAAACTTAAAATTCAAGCATCTTTGCAGAGATATAGCGAGCAAAGCATACCGAATATCTAATATACTTTTCCGCTGTTTCGTAACTCCTGATATTGAAGTACTTTGTCGTGCATATGTTACATATGTTCGGCCAATACTAGAATACGCGTCTCCCGTTTGGTTACATGTGTATTCAGGGGATATCGATATCATAGAGCGCGCCCAAAGCTACTACAAAAGGCGTCTATATCATTGTTGTGCGCCGACTGCAGCGCAGTACAATGAAAGACTAATATTTCTTGATCTAGAGTCTCTTGAGCTAAGGAGACTACATTTCGACCTTATCGCAGTTTCCAAATTTATCAACAATGAATACGATTCAATTTTAAAACTATCCCCTATTACCGAAACGCGAACCCGTGGCCACAATTGCAGGATATATAAACCTGCGTTCAGAACCAACGTACTGCACCATATATTTCCAATGCGGGTAATAAAATATTGGAATGCCTTACCATCAACAATAGACGGAATACCTTTAGTTACGGCTTCAAGTTCAAAAGTGTTTAAAACACTATTAGGTAAAGTAGATTTTGCAAATAATTTAAAATACGATAGAAAATTATAGTTGATAAATGGTGGTACTGTCCCATATCAGATTATTTATGTTTGTCCTAATAAATACTGATTCATAAATATATATTACGATCTGGCCATTAAAATCAAAATAAAAAAAATTTTGAGTACTACTCAATCAGGTTGATATAACATCTTTTAAATTACTACAGATATATAGGCAGATGTAAGAGGCCAGGCTTTACATCCTTTCTGCCCTCACGTTATTCATTTCCTTATGTGAATTTTCTACCTTATTATACACATGTATGGCGATGTTCTGCGAACGCTAGTAAGCATGCTGTGCGGATGACGCTTGAGGAAATCTCATTCTCGAGTCGTATGAACACGTTTCAGAAGCAGAACACTGCAGTAAATATAAAGTCTCGTATGTGCCATAGGAACTGAATAAATTTGTATTGTATTAATTTATTAAAAACCAAATTAAATCTAGGCAAAAACCTTTTATTCTCAAAACTCTCGTGCGTTGAAATTGGCCTTTCGACTATTTCGGGAATATATACTACAATTTCTTCTTCCTGGCTTGCAATGTTGTAATCATTTAAAACATACTATTATATATATATATTTGAATTCGTTATAAAACAAAGTGAAGTTAAATTTATTAGTATGTAGAAACAAGGGCGTAGCCAGGAATTTTGAAAGGGGGGGTCGTGGCCCACAGTGGGTACCTAAAAGGGGGGTCCGGGGGTGTCGCGCTCAGAAATGTTAAAGCGGGGTCCAGAATTGGTATATTAAGTACGCCATACACAAGTAAAAAATGCAAGTGTTGCCAAAATAGCTAATTTTAACATAAAAATGTGAAGTTTGGTCAAAAATACGGTTGAAAGTAATTGTTTTCTATTGCGAGAGAGGCTAGTTCTAGGACAAATTCGGTCATGATTTTCAACTGGAATCATTCAAAAAAATTTTGTTTGGGGTTGAACGAAAAGGGGGGAGTCGCGACCCCCGCACTCCCCCGTCCGGCTACGCCCTTGTGTAGAAATTTTATGCGGACTTTAGTACAATCTAACTTGAAATTGCAGCTGTTCTGTGCTGAAATCCGGCGCGGACGGCTTCAGAGCCCAAATTAAACGTATGAAGATGTTATATCATATAGCAGCCCTATTTCTCCAATTAGAAATTGCCTTAACATCGGGTAATGCAAACAATATTGTACGATAAGCTGGAACCAAAAGCATCACTTTACAAGCATATTTTCAATATGTTCAATGGCATGCGTTATTAAATTAAGTAAAATTTATAATTACATTAAGATAAGTCTCTGTGCTATATTTGCTTACCTAAGCTTTAGTGATGTAACGAAGCCCATCCTAAAATGCGTACTACCCAATGTAACCTCGTGGCGCACCGATGTCCTCCGCCGGAACAATCTACTCCCAAAACTGACGGACTTTGGGTAACTATAGTTACAACGGTAGTCAAAATATTGGTCATGTACATTCACTATTTGCCGTTGCTGCAATAGTGTTTTTGTTTCATATCAGCCACGGGTTTGTCACAACGAAGGCCCAATTCCAGTCTGATATATATGAAGCGGTCAAAAGTGGTAGTCACTCGTGCTTCTCATCTATCATTTAATCCGCTCCGCGGAAAATAACTGAAACTGAGTGAGCACTACGAGCGCATTTCCCTCCAAGAGCGCATAATTGTGACAAAATTTATTTTCTCCGTGTTTGTTGCGAAAATCTTCACTAGACCGATGGATTTTCACAATTTTTCTATTCGACGTGTCACGAAATGGATTTGTCCACTTAGCTTCGTATTTGCACTGCTCATATGATTTCCTTCAAAATTCTTACAAGGCCGACTCGAATTTAACTCTTTTGATTTAGGCCACCTGGGATAAATCGGCATTTTTGGTTATAACTCTTGCCAAAAGCATAGTGTGGAAAAATCCATGCAGAATTTTCCCGTCTAGGACTACAATATTGTTATTAAGGATTTTTTGTCAAACCAGCCGTTTTTCTAGCTATGGGCGAAATTTCCTAAAAGTAACATTTTCAAAATTTCGACTATATTATTGCTTCGTGCAGGTGAACGATGGTATTATAGGCAGAGTTGCAACCGTGGCTACCGATGCCCATCTGTCCCGCCCCACAACTTATTAAGCAAGAACCAAACCACTGCAAATGTAGCTATACAAAACTAAAATGATCTGTACGAATTAGTTTTACGTTTTCACGTATATAATTAATAGCTGATTTCAAATTTCCGTGATTTCTAAACCAAAACCGATTATTTACTCCAAAAATGTTTATTGGTCTAATCACGCAGCACGAAAATATTATTCCGAGTCAGTATCGCACATTTTCATGACATTTAAGATTAATCAGTGCTCGATCGCTCAAAATTTTCTTTGCCACTATTTGCTGAACACCGCCAAGATCTATGGCGTTAAAAAGCGTCAGACCTGGGGAATCACGCGGCGTAGTAAGTAAGTACAACCAAAACTTTCGGCAATCGTAATCATTATTTTAATTGGGTTTTCGAAGCTGTAATTTGTAATTTGTCTAGGCTTTACGGCCAATACATGGTATAAGACCATTAGGCCTAACACTAAAACTGAGCCATAACGGTAGAATAAATATTGCCAATGAAAGACTAAGTCTTGTCACACAAAGCTCGGTTCCTCTGGTACTACAATTTCTCTCTTTGGCTATTCATTGCAGATTTCACAATATTTTTTGTAGAGATCTCAATCGCCTTTTGCAACAGTCAGGCAATAACGAGTATAATACTAAGAATTACGTTAATGAACATCCGTGCACTTCAAATGTGTACCTACATGGCACTCTAAACTGCTCCGCTGTGGCCCGCGCACTACTAGCGGGGCCTGGTCCATGAGTTGACCCGCCACACTTCCACCGCTGATTATAGGGTTATTTAATCCGTTAAACACGTTGGTTTCATTGATTTAGCCCCACATTGGGTATGTCATTAACCCTGCGGCACTGGAGCGAACACTTGGTAAAATTTTGGAACAAAAAATTGTTAAATCTGGTCACGTGTTCAAAATGTCATAGGACATTAGAATAAACCTGTAGGTTTTTGGGTTGTTGAAGGCCATAACAGCAACTGAATTCGCGCGGCAGACATAGAATAAAACAAGCGTTGGAGCACTACAACGCAAAAATCTTCGCTCAAATTAAAAATTTCCAAAACTTTGTGATTTAGAAATTTCAAATGTTTTTCTCTTATTGGCCATTAGACGAAGCAATAATGAGCTCTACGGTTTTGACATGTTATTAAATGATCGTAACGTTGTGTATCAAATATTTCCGTTGTACAATTACTATCGCGGGACTTCAAATTGGCTCAGGGATTTGAATTTGGAAACATGAAATGGTTACTATCCGAAGAGTAGCCATACTCGCTCCGTTTCCCCTCGATTTGCGAGTTACTATATAGTATATACGGTAAAACGTTATTTCGACTAGCGATGTAGAGAAACCAATCAAATAGAAACCCGAGTATGGATAAGTGCGCAGAGCAAGCGTACTCAGCATATGAGTTTTCCGAGCCATGCTCCCAACAGTTTCGGGCATTAATTGTATCACATATATCAAAGCACGAAATTTAATAAATTTTCTGTTGCCCACCCTTTCTGACCACCTCAAGCTGACTGATGATAGCACAAATTGAACAACCACCTCAAGCTGACTGATGATATCGCAAATTTAACAACCACCTCAACCTGAGTGATGATAACGCAAATTTAACAACCACCTCAAACTGACTGATGATAGCGCAAATTTAACAACCACCTCAGTTTGACTGATGATAGCGCAAATTTAACAACCACCTCAAGCTGACTGATGATAGTGCAAATTTAACAACTACCTCAAGCTTACTGATGATAGCGCAAGTTTAACAACCACATCAAGCTGACTGATGATAGCGCAAATTTAACAACCACCTCAAGCTGACTGATGATAGCGCAAATTTAACAACCACCTCAGGCTGACTGATGATACCGCAAATTTAACAACCACCTCAAGCTGACTGATGATAGCGCAAATTTAACAACCACTCCAAGCTGACTGATGATAGAGCGAATTTAACAACCACGTCAACCTGACTGGTGATAACGCAAATTTAACAACCACCTCAAACTGACTGATGATAGCGCAAATTTAACAACCACCTCAGTTTGACTGATGATAGCGCAAATTTAACAACTACCTCAAGCTGACTGATGATATTGCAAATTTAGCAACCATCTCAAGCTGACTGATGATAGCGCAAATTTAACAACCCCCTCAAGCTGACTAATGATAGCGCAAATTTAACAACCACCTCAAGCTGACTGATGATAGCGAAATTTAACAACCACCTCAAGCTGACTGATGATAGCGCAAATTTAACAACCATCCTCAAACTGACTGATGATAGCGCAAATTTAACAACCACCTCAAGCTGACTGATGATAGCGCAAATTTAACAACCACCTCAAGCTGACTGATGATAGCGCAAATTTAACAACCACCTCAAGCTGACTGATGATAGCGCAAATTTAACAACCACCTCAAGCTGACTGATGATAGCGGAAATTTAACAACCACCTCAAGCTGACTGATGATAGCGCAAATTTAACAACTACCTCAAGCTGACTGATGATAGCGGAAATTTAACAACCACCTCAAGCTGACTGATGATAGCGCAAATTTAACAACCACCGTAAACTGACTGATGATAGCGCAAATTTAACAACCACCTCAAGCTGACTGATGATAGCGCAAATTTAACAACCACCTCAAGCTGACTGATGATAGCGCAAATTTAACAACCACCTCAAGCTGACTGATGATAGCGCAAATTTAACAACCACCTCAAGCTGACTGATGATAGCGCAAATTTAACAACCACCTCAAGCTGACTGATGATAGCGCAAATTTAACAACCACCTCAATCTGAATCGTAATAGCACAAATATAAAAACAACAACAATCATACTAAAGATAGAGCAAAATTAACAACAACAACAATCTGACTGATGATAGCGGAAATTTTAACAACCACCTCAAGCTGACTGATGATAGCGCAAATTTAACAACCACCGTAAACTGACTGATGATAGCACAAATTGAACAACCACCTCAAGCTGACTGATGATAGCGCGAATTTAAGCGCCTCAAGCTGACTGACGATAGCGCTATATTAACAACTACCTCACGCTGACTGATGATAGCGAAAATTTAACAACCACCTCATGCTGACTGATGATAGCGCAAATTTAACAACCACCTCAATCTGACTGATGATAGCGCAAATTTAACAACCACCTCAGGCTGACTGATGATAGTGCAAATTTAACAACCACCACAAGCTGACTGTTGATAGCGCAAATTTAACAACCACCTCAAGCTGACCGATGATATCGCAAATTTAACAACCACCTCAAGCTGACTGATGACAGCGCAAATTTAACAACCACCTCAAACTGACTGATGATAGCGCAAATTTAACAACCACATCAAGCTGACTGATGACAGCGCAAATTTAACAACCACCTCAAGCTGATTGATGATAGCGCAAATTGTCGTGCAATAAGTCGGCAAGATGATAAAAATTTATATTTAGTTTGAGCTCACTGGCAGTTGCGAACTTAACAATTAATACCGATGAATTATTTTTTTATTTTTGAATTGAATTGCAAAACATTCTTTCGAATTTCTGACCACTAAACTCCTATTCAATTATAAAAACGGATGTGAATATGCCTATGCGTATCTTAATGGTTGTAGCGGTTTTAATTTAACCACGTTATAAATTAGTTTCGAAAGTGCAATAAAACTCAAATATTAGTTAAAACTGTAAGACTGAAATCAGAAAATTTTAAAAAAGCTGCAAAAAGCTCCATTGCAATGTTACTCAGATAATTTATTATCATTACACTCTTTCTAGAACTAATGTCATTGGCTGTTGCGGATATGGCAATTTCTGATGGAGGCTTGTACGCGGTTTCGTCGGCAACCTATCGTGCCCCTCCATTTGTCATATGCAAAATTGCCGCGTGACAAGAGCAGCAAGTGGATAGTTTGACAGACCGCCTTCCCCTTGGACTTTTTCTGAGTCCATGTCTGGTTATTGGCAAGCACCTTTCCAGTAAAAACGCTGCGCATTTACCAGGTTTTGATATATGAGCACGGTACATAGCTCACTGGAATGTCTTCCTATATAGACTATTTTACCTGTCGGCTTTTTATCATATATGTATGTGAAAGCTTTGTCTTTGTTCAAATGAAGGGCAGAATAAAATATTTCTATTCCTCAAACCAATATATAATTATCCGCATGACAAGTGAACTATAATAGTATAGTACTGTCTGACTTATATTAAACGAAAGAGATATCGATTTATATTTCATATTATACGTGACAGGTTTCTAGTGCAAAATACCTACATCAACGCAACTGTAAGAAAGCACATCTACGCCTGGTTTCCTCTGTTTTTCTAACTAAGAGTTTTATCGATGCACGACCTGCACGGGTTGTGCCAAAGATAAAAAACTATTTGTACATAAGCTTTCGAGTTGATTGATGTTAATAAATAAGTTGTTGCTCACAACATAAGTACCTTTTAAACGCCACAGCTAAATCAGAAGTTTGAATGACACCATTCCGAGAAGGGGTAGTCTCTTTTCACCAATATCATGTGCTTTAGGTGGTCAAGCATGTCTCGCTATACTTGGGCTGGCATTCTCCATGCTTTCAGGAGCGTCAACGAACGATATTCCACACTTGTATAATATTACACTATTCCACACTTAGTGTCATTTTACACCGGCAAATCTTACTCCTTGATCGCGGAATTGCGGACTTCGAAGGTGTGTGTTTCATATTATATTTGTCGTTTTCGTTTTTATAAACCATTTGCCAATTTTTGTCTAGTGAGATTTTTGACCATTTGGGGGATTTTCCAAAAACTGCCCGTTTTGAGTTGGACCGATCGGTAAAAAGCATCGAGCAGTTACGGAACCATATTCAACAGTTTTACTACAAAGTCATATGAACTGCTAAAGGTTTTATTTTGCAAATCCGTTCCCTCAGTTTACGACCGAAGCGATCACACAACAGTAATATTCAATATTCAAAATATAAAATATGGTAGAAAATTTGGAGGATTTTCCAAAACTGCCCGTTTTGAGTCGGACCGATCGGTATAAAGCATCGAGCAGTTACGGAACCATATTCAACATTTTTACTACAAAGTCATATGAACTGCTAAAGGTTTTATTTTGCAAATCCGTTCCCTCAGTTTACGACCGAAGCGATCACACAACAGTAATATTCAATATTCAAAATATAAAATATGGTAGAAAATAATTCTGAAATAAACGGTCCATTCACAAGACCGCTATCTATCATTTGATATATAATGATTAACCTATTATATACACACTTTTCATACAGCGTTTGATGAGAAGTAGGACCAGAATGTTACAAAACATATTTTATTGTCATTATATTCAACTCGTACGTATGTGAACAGACTGGAACGTATTTTTACTGATAATCACATAGAAATATAACTCAAATATTGTGCTGCGTCCTACAAAATTGCTCATCTCAAGCTTTTTTTCAGACGTCACAAATTATATATTACAAGCATCGTCCGCAAAAGATATATCCACCGTTGGGTTTGCACCCAGGTGATTATTGCAGCCAATAATTATCTGCGCTTGCTTTAAAAAATTTCTGGGTCACAGTTAACAAATTGTTGGAAAACTGACATTTTACAAAAGTTAGTTATGTCAAATACATGAATTTTATCGGCTACTTCTGAACAGTCTGGCTAAACAAGATATTTTCAAAAAAATATAAGATCTTACACATATTCAATTGTAAGAAATTAATGAATCGCAAGATAGATGATCATCCTGCCCACGACGCTACTTAGCAAATGAGATAGGCTGTGATTGAGATTTTGTGCTTGGGTGAATACTAAACACGATCATTATATCCCAACGTCAACAACAGCAGATAGGCATATGTGTGTAATTTTATCATTTTGGTGCGATTTGCTTATGCTTGTGAAATATTACTTAGTTAGGCGTTTCAAACAGTCATTTTTTACACCTGAGAATTTTATAGTACTTTTGCTTTGTTGGTTTATTGGTGAAACCATTTGGATCAAATTTGCTCACCATATAAGGCCTTGTATAGAGTTACTGCAGTATAAACATCGCTCTATTGCCACCTTCAAATAATTAGCAAAAATCTGGTAGCTGCCATTTTAGCCGAAAATATATATAAATGCTGATACTGTCATGTATCTTTGATAATAGTTGGACTAAATATTTATAGAAATTTTTGAAGTGAATTTTATAGTTGGGTTAAATGTGTTATAAAACTTTGTTGTAGGTATGGTACTACTAATCATCCTAATCATAAATAAGATAAATTATAAGATAATAAATTCCAAAACTTCCACTTTTTCACCCAACCCCGTGCCAAATGCGGTTATTGTCAACGATCAGTGACTGAACGGATTTGGCTTAAATTTATGCACGGCGTGTAGCCTTTTGGAGGCACTGTACATCTAAGAGAACGAAAGACATATTTAGGATTGAAAATATACCGATTATTGGGGTTAATACCAGCAACTTGCGTGAAGTTAACTCTATCGCTTTATGTGAGCAAATGTACTAGCTTCGATAGTGATGATAACAAGTTGTATATTAAGTATAGACCAGCAGCGAATTATTGTTCAATATAAATACAGGTTTACTTCTTGACACATAACCCATCCTGTTGTAGTATCACACAATTTTTAAAACAGCTCAACTTTGGAAAACATTGAAAACGCAGCTGTTTAAGTGTTACACGTCTAGTTTTTCAAGCAAATAGAGCGCAAATGCGTGATGGAATATTTAGATCTTCCATACTACTGATATTCGACTCCCAAGGCATTATAAGATATAGTGCCATAAATAATGAAGTGTTCAAATATATGCAAAACGTATTGTTTGAGGAATGAGTATTGTTTTGAATATTGCATTGAAATTGCGTAAAGCGCTACATTTGCTTTATACAATATTTCGTACACACAGGAAACGTATCATGCGATGCGCAAATTTAAATGATATGTAAGCAATAAGCCGTTTTAGAGATTTTAAAAGAAAATTTAATCTAAATAAATACTAACAATTCGTACACGGTATGACGTCTGTCGCCAAATCAGAAGTACTTTGATATGAAGAATTCCTTTACAAATTACTATTGCCCATAAAGCCAATTGCCAGATGATTCGTTCCCCGTGGATAAAGTGACAGTATAACTAACTTAATCCGAAACTGTTTATATATATATAAACACACACAAAAAGTAGTAAATCTTCTGTAAAAATACCACAAGTAGTAAATATCTGTCTGAATTTGTACTGCTTCAATGCATGCATAACATTGATCGTCATCAAGAATGCTATTATAAGCTAACATTTTTGCTTGGAGTAACGCGAGAGTTTACTTCAGAAGCGTACGCCAAGGTTGTTATTCTGCCAAACGTTGTTCGCGAACTGAGTCATGCAAATATTTCTGTCATTGGTATTCGTAGTTTAACGTACACGAACAGGGGCATAATGATGTAAGAACGCAATTGCTGTACCAACACATTTTTCTATTTTTCACTTTTATGGGTATTCCTTTTATGACGTGTTGAACGGGCAGTTTTGATTGAGGTCTATGTTTTTGTAATAGTATGCAATAAAAACGAGATTGGAATCAATTTTACGCGGTCGGTAGGTTGCAATCATATTTCGTAATGCAGTAACAGCGAAAACAACCTACCTGTTGCTGTATCGCAAATCGCGACCGTGTAAATATGGGTAAATTGTTTATTTGTTGGCGTTCATTGTTGTTAAGATCGTAATCTGATTTCACAAAAGAACAATCCTGGTGTACGCATCTAACCTGAGCTCGCGCTTTAATCTCTGGCGCCAAGTATGTTTTTGCGAGAACCACAATAATTTAGTTATAAAAATATTGGTGCTACATGCGTTTGAACCTAGCTGTCCATGTTAATAAATGATTATTTTATCATAATATTCGTGACATTTTCCGCTATATATTGATAGATATTTCTTTGTATTAGCGATAATGGATTTGAAGTTGTTGTAGAGTACGGGGCAACAACAGCGCGATAGAGCTTTTTCCGTGTGGTACAAGACGAAGTCAGTAATACATGGTCGGTTGTGATCTTTCAAAACACCAGTACTAAATAATTAACTTAGTTATTTTTCAACAAATACAAGTTATGTTAGTTGAGGGGGACACTGAATAATTATATGTTTTGTAGTTAAAATAAATATTGAATAGATATGGTACGTGCAACAGCTGCTGCTAGTTGGAAAACAAACACAGATATATCTATATATGTGCAAATATACACAGAAGTATTCATTGTTGTTTTGTATTGTTTTCTAAAACATAATTCCACGTCGCAATATTATGTTATCCATATCGCTTAAAGCTGCTGTTATAACTACATCAATTTTAGACGTACGATCGCTTATAAAACTGTGCGAAACCTTAAAATTTAGGTCTAAATAGAAGGAACCGTTGCACATTTCATAATATCAACGAACTTTAGTATAAGCACAATAAGATTTTATGTGCAGTATAGCCTGCGAAATATATATATGTGACGCTCACTTTAGCGTTTACGTATCCACATTTCGGGTGCAGTACCATTTGCGTCATGCATGGCGTAAGTTAGCAATCGTATCAATGTTTTCGACGTAATTGTAGCAACCATTCCTACATATCTCTTATATTTGATAACCAGCATTTTGTAAAGCCGAAGGTGCGTGATTTCTTTTCTGTTCATTTCGGTATGTGCAAGGGACATTACAAGTACCATGTAAAATAATCCAACACCACTGTCTGGGATTCTGGTGATGCAGGTGGTGACGTTCACCAACTGGGTGTTCCATCCTGCTATGGGGTCAATCCTTAAATCACGTTTGCTACGTGACCTTTGGGCGAAGACCTGTCAAGAAGTTATTATCTAACAAAAACTATTTTTATACCCCTACGCCCATGCTACACGTACTGTCCGTGCAAATCGTTTATATACAACACCAATCTTATAAGCTAAGTAGACTTCTGTTTTGCTTCAAAATACGAAATAACGTATTAAATGTCACAAAAATGCACAAAATTTAGCGTTATATAGGCGATATATGGAGATATTGATGACGAAACCCTGCTGATTTAATATTAAATATTATTTGAGCAATATTTCACGTAGATGTTCCCAGCTGTATCTACAAACAATATAACTTCTTTGGAATCGTAGTGCCATGCATTTGGGCCATAATTCGAACATACCTGAAATTTCAGATGTGCCAAAAAAGTATTTAAATCAATTAATAGCGATTGTCATTGTTTGAATAAATTTAAACCTAAATAAAATATGTTAATAACTATTAGGTATAAACATCTTGCTGTGTGCTTCAAGATATTGCTGTTGGTATTTACTCAAGGTAATCTGTTGTTTTTTTATTCCAGGTATAGTAGGCTTTTCTAAATCTGGCACTTTTTATATATAGTCGACTCTTAAGCAAATAAATTTACTCTAACAGCGACGTAACCAAAGAATAATTTTTATGTCCGTACGAAATATTTTAAAACTATATATCGAGTAATTATATATGTAACAGGGCCGCTTCGGCCCTGTCACGAGCATTTCAGGACTTTTGCACTGAAAATTTGGATCGGGACGCGTTGGTATATAGCTGGTTACATATACAAGGGTCGCATTGTATCAGACAATCGTTTCGTATAAAATATCGTTCAAAATAATTCGCTTACAATAAGGGAAGATTTTGTATAAAAGTATTGTCTATAATAACGAAACAGTTTGTATAAAAATATTGTTAAATATTAATGAAACATTTTGTATAAGAGTGTCAATTATATTAATGAAACATTTTGTATGAAAGTGTCCATTATAGTAATGAAACATTTTTGTATAAAAGTGTCAATCATATTAACGTAACATTTTGTATAAAAGTGTCAATTATGTTAATGTAACATTTTTGTGTGAAAGTGTCAATTATATTAATGCAACATTTTGTATAAAAATGTCAAGTATATGGATGAAATATTTTGCATGAATGTGCCGTCTGTATAACAGTGTTGTTGGGATAATGGATCATTTTGTATTGCTGTAAGTTACGAATTTGTTAGGGACGAGTGTTCCAATCAGCCCCAACTTATGAGGAAATGAGCCCCAACCGACCTGTAGGACCGAAAATAGAGTTTTACGCCGACGACAG
The DNA here is from genome assembly GCA_030248225.1 of Trileptium ribeirensis. NCBI lineage: Eukaryota > Metazoa > Nematoda > Enoplea > Enoplida > Thoracostomopsidae > Trileptium > Trileptium ribeirensis. The sequence continues at coordinate 552 of JASANE010008987.1, read as the reverse complement.
TTGGAAGGCAGTCGACCACTCAACCGGTAGGCATCATGTGTTATAGGTACGACGGTTACGGCCATCCAGGAATAGGAGGCCCCTGGCTGCACGCTCACGAGAAACACATTTGTTAAGACTGAAATCAAAAGTATTAAATTTACTTGGTTTTAGTAACATATTAGGTAATGGTTACAGAAAACAACAAGTCCGAATAAGTGGAGATCACACTTTGGTAGCACTTGCAACTGTAAGGGACGACGGATGCCGGGCTCATTTGAAAGGCCCGTCACCGTCTGCGATATAATGGTACGGAGAATGGCCAGAGTAGGCTGGTGAAACGCTTTGGGAATTGCAAATGGACATCCAAAGGCCCTAGGGACAACGCCGAAACTTCGCTTGTAACACGTAAAGACAATCGCTACTTACGCTAGGTAGGATTGTCACCATCGAAATAGTCTATCACTTTCCAGGTAGTTAGGACATATCACATATAAAGTATATATATGTATGTATCCATTTATGTGCGTGCCCCGCCGACAGCTTCTTAGATAAACCGCTTTGTTTATTTAG
>JASANE010008986.1:0-12554 GCA_030248225.1 Trileptium ribeirensis | reverse complement strand
AAAGTTTACCTCTCCCCTGCGCATTTTATGCCCCAATGTAGCTTTGTTCGGCAATCTAAATTAGTAACTCGCAAGCGAGGCTGAAACCAAGCGAGTATGGTTTCATTTTTTAGTTATTTTGTTTAATCAACTCTAACAGGCTTTGTTCGATGAATATACCATCTGTAACAGATCCATGTTGGATCGTTACAAGATAGGTTAATCCTGGCCACAGTGTAATGGCCAACATTTACGGATTTCTCCCGAAGTACAACGCCCTGCGTGAACGGCTTTGAAAGGACACGAAGCCCTTTCCACACATCGCAGTATTCATGCGCATACTCGGAGCAGACATGAAAACCGGTAACCTTTTGTACACAAGAAAACCGCGTGGTGATTCCTCATTTAAGTGAATCGACTGCACGAATCAACGCCGTCGCCTCAGTTATGATCACTATATACAATACAGATCAGGAATTGCAAGATGCATTTTCAATATTTCGATTGCACCGCCGACATGTTAGTGATCAGCATGGAAATTGTTATTATTTCATGAACGGATGATTGTAATATCATTATTGCTGTTCTTCGTTGAACCATATTGATTGTTTTGCCATAAAGGCACCCATTGACATGATTTGCATGCTATTACTGTTGTTGCTTTATTATACCATACCATTTCTGTTTGCCATAAAGGCCCTCTGTGCTTACTTGATTCACGTACCATCACCATGATCATATTGATCATATATGTATCATTGCTCTTTCGCATTCTTTCCCCTTGTTTATTTACATAAGCCGCGCCTCTTTTGTTGAAGCTTACTTCTAAGTATATAAAGTATATATGTTAATATATATGTTTATACGAAATAAATACAAAAATTCATATTAAACTAAAAAAATATATAAAGTTAATATAAGATTTCATTCGCTGGATGTGGACGTCCAGCGTTTGTATTTATTTTCCATAAACGACGAGTTAACTTAAACAAATATATTTATAGAGTCAACAACCAACCTTTATATAAACTTCATATAAAGTTTATATGAAGTGCGGGATTTAATGAAGAAGTTTCGAGAATCTTCGTATCAGTTAGTATAAAGTTAATATCAAACAGCAGGGACTAACCGCCCGAGACTGAAGCTACGAAGTAAATATTATTGGTTTATAAACTTAATAATAAGCTAAATTTAGCTTAATATTAAAAGCTCCTCACATGCTTGTGTACACATCAGTTCAATATATAATTGATATAAAATCTAGAATGTTAATGTGTTGAATTTAGCTCAATGCCGCTCGGACCACCAAGTATTAGGCTCTTAAGTCAACAAGTTTGACCCTTCGCGTTTATATGAAAGTTATATTAAAGTTAGTATTTAGTTAATATTAAGGCTTGTAGTTTAATATAAAAGTTTATATAAGTTTAGATTTGTAAATTCAAAATTATGAACTAGTACAAACCGCGTATTAAGCATAGAGGTTTAGTTTACTTGTAGAATAACGGTCGCATCTGGGACCGAAATAAACTAAAGGACGCGCTATGGATTCCACAGAGAATCCATCTTGTTATATTTATTGATTAAATAGTTGGTTTAGATGAAATTTATTGAAAATTTCTGGAAAGTTTTGTATATTTATAAAAGTTTATATTAAAACGGTCGTAAATCAGTTTTATTATATAGAAATTTCGTATAAGATTGATACGAAATTTATATAAAATCGGACTGATAATAAAGTTTACTTTTCAGCTTAAATTTTGGGGTCAAATCGTTCCAAAAGTGCTGACCAAGCACTTTTATTAAAATTTTAACGACCCAATAAATCAAATTTAATTGCGAAAATTGAAGTATTTAAACGGCACCACACAAGCTCTCGAGTGTTCAGCTTGGCTTCGACAGCGCAGAGTGCGGTCAGTTTGCAGACCGGCTCTGTAGCTCTCCAATATTGGTAGTCTAACGCTATAGCTTACTTCTTTGTCTTGGCTTTATTGCTTTCGGGTTCGCGAATGGATCAACTATGAGTATGTATGTGTGGCAGGGAGGCATAGTTTATCAAATGAGTAAGACTAGCTTTAGATAGGAAAAGGCTAAGAGCCGAGAGTTCGTGTTGATTAGTAAAAATTTTAAGCCTCCAAGGACTCCCTGTCAATGCTTTCGTTTTACATGATAGTCTAGTCCGTCCTAGCTTGTCCCACAGACCCTCAGTCGTAGTTAGTCATTCACACGATTCTGTTAGAAAATCGAAGTCGTACTGAACCTCCCTCTGTCAATGAGTTAAGTCAAAAACTGACGCGACACTCACATATAGACTTGTTTTAAATGATTCCCTGAATTGAGTTAGGAGCTGAACAAAAGTCCTTGAGCTGACCGAGGTTAAATAAAACGTTTTTCTTGTTGAACATTTGGATCAAAGCACCGCACCATCCTTGGCCTTGCTTGATGAATTTGAATTCAGTATCATTAGGAGAATTAACTGTGTAGGAAGAGATATCGTTGCTAAATCGTGATCGGAATAATTATTAACAGCCACTTGTGAGCGATAAAATTTAGTTGGGTCGAACCCAGCCTCTGTGCAGTTTCACGAAGAAAGGCTGACAAATTAAGAAATTCAAATTTATAGGTTAACACCAGCCCTTTGATGAATTAGACTAAGTATCCCGGCCGAGATCGAGTATCCGAGCGAACGGAGAACGTCAACTAGGATAAATTTAATAGGTAAACTTGTTACGGTTGTACCGTTTACGGACCTGTTTCATGAAGTACGAATCATTAGAAACGCTCAATAAATTTTAGTAACAAATAGAGCTCTTTTCGCGAGCCGTTTTGAGGTCGAAACAGCAAAAGTTTATATAGTTTTAGGTTAGTGCCGATGACCTACAAAGCATCGCTACTTATAGGTTTATTCTCATATAACTTTTTCAATACGAATTTAACCCTGCCCCTATGTCCCAAATTTGACACAAAATTTTGCACACTTGTAGCATATAGTTACACCATTTATATAGATCAAGCTAGATTTGCTTCTAGTATCATAAATCAGGGACCCGCCTGAGCTAGTCCCTCGTCCCCTACTAGTACTGTCGCGTCGAAGCGACGAAGAGCAATTTACCAAAATAGCATACGGACTTCTCTTTTAGGATACCGAGTAAGACGTACAAATAACTAAGAAATCAGTTACCCGAACCATACACTTTAAGCCGGTTGAGCTTGAGGAAATTGGGCATAGCCCCGGAGCGGTTCATTGCTTCGGCAGTGGCCTACTCGCACGCTTAAGCGTAACATTTCACGTTTTCGATCAATGCGCAAGCAATATTAGGCAATCTAACATAGGACGAACCGATAAAGTTACCAAGCATATGTTGATCCGCATACATATGACCTTTTGGCCATGAACCGTCAAATTATTCCAATCTTTTGGTCAACATTGAGTAATACAATTAGTACCACGTACATGTGCCCTTAGAACTACAAACCCTTAGACTCGCATCAAGTTTTGGAGCGTTACCTTTTGGTTGAATTACTAACGAACATCAAGTTACGTTTGTACGATAGTATTAGCAGTGAAACTTAAAAGCTGAGACAACGCCTTCAACCCTTCCGTAAGAGTAGGAAGAGACCATTTGGAGTCTTCCGATAGGCTAAATAAATTTACGAAGTAACCGAACCAGCTAAACCCCCTGCTTCCGAGTTCAGTATTCAAGATTTCTTTTCTTTTCCACTTACGGTATAGCCTTAGTTTTTCGCTAAGAATGTAGTGTTCCGCTGAGCCAAGCGTGAACGAAGGTTCTGAGCGAACCCCGAGTTAGGCTCAAGATCGACAATTTAGTACTTTTCCCTGGATCCGGCTTGATCCAGCATCTTCCTAAAATGTACAAACTTGGCCGTCAAAGCGAAATATTAATTTTCCTAGCGTTGATAAAGTACAATTAATGTACCCGACACATAGTAAATTTTAGTAATAATTTTAGTGTAATTTTGCGTTGCAAAACTCTGAAAAGGTAGAAAATTCGGTCCCAATCTTTTTCTACCCGGATCTTTAAGCCACTTAGAAGAAATCTTACCCAGTCAATTATGAATCTATTCTGGCTCATTGCTTATGGACGCGAGAAAGTTCACTTTTCGCAGTTATTTAGGTTGCAAATGAGTATAAATCAAAAACTAGTTTTCCCATCTTTGTTTTATTGTATTTGAAGGATAATTGTAGGAATTTGGAACCATGATTAGCTTGTTACACACCATATTTAAGGAAAACTCTTTTTGGTACCCGAGGTTACCGTTCATACATACGTATCCTTATAGGAGAGAAATTGTTGCGCCGTCGCACTCGAAAATTAGGAATCGTACCGGTTGTAAACACACGAAGTTGCACCCATGTTAATGTATATTCTTGTATATTTTGTTCCCGTATCTATTGTTTAACCGTACCTTTGATGACTTGCTATAACTTGCCGTATTTTAACCATTTGTTAGCTGCATCATACTGGCTCGCGTATCATGTATTATAGTCATCGTTGATTAGGATGAGCAAAATCGAAACCCCACAATTCCATTGAGTACGCTTTGACCCCCGTATCCGAAATTACCCGTTTCGTTTTGCCGCCTTTAGCTTACCTGAACCTATTGTCTAATCGGAGTACTCTCGTATTAGTAGCCGTAGTACCGAACGTGTAGTTAGCCGAATGGCGCCTCTCAAAAACCGACTGTCGCCTCGTACTACTTGCATGTTGTTTTCCCTCCCAACTTTCGAGTAAGATAAGCACAGCTGTCATTAGGAAAGCTTAGTAGTTCGCGCCCTTATTTTAACCAGTTGTTAGTGTCCCATAATAAAGGCGATGACTCCGACATGCCCATTTGTTACCCCTCCAATTTTCCCCATTAGCGTATCATTCCATAGGCATTGAATCGATTGTATTCTTGTCGGACCCTAGTGGGGCCACTGGCTAAATAAACCGTTCAGAAAAGTAGGAAAATTAGTCCACCCGAACGTTTGAAACACACTTCCCGGTGGACCGATAGAGGGAATAGTGGTATGGTCTCTTTGGCCTGAGAGCAGGTGTTGTGAAGTTACAAATTTGTTAATAATTTGTTTATCGGGTCGTCTCTGTTGCCTATGTTATTCCAGCGCAAGACGCGAAGAATGAACCGAAGCAACTCATGATGCCGAATAATACTCATGGTAAATCGACAGGCTGTGCGATTTCTGAGTGTTACTCGACTACTCGTGTTCTAGGGTTTAACATATCAATATAATGTATACAATGTTATCAAGAGGATCGTCTTCTCTCACGCCGCAATAGTAACAATTCGTGATTATATTTCATCACTCAGCGAAAGACATTTTCATCACCGACACTTCCCTTTCATCAACACTTTCCTATAAACATTTAATACCATCTGCTTGTGCACGAAGTCTCATCGACCATATTTGATTACGTCAGTATTACGGCAATCCACAATCTAAGTCTAGTCAGCAACGTCAATATCATAGTCAGCAGTTCTAGTCAAACACAGCAATATCATCTATTATCGCCTAGTTACAATCCACCTGTCATCAACAACGTCATTAGCGTCATTCAGCATCGATAGCAGTCGTCATCTGTCATCAACAAAGTCATCAGCATTATTCAATATCGGCAGCAGTCATTATTTGTCATCAGCAACGTCATTACCACAACTCGGCATTGTTAGCAGTCATTGCACGTCGACTCGTTTCGCCTACGATTGGGACTATTAGTGAGCCATTTCTATTTATAAATTCTACACGACAGAAGAATTTTTGGTGCTGCGAGTAGGGTAACTAATCTTCAACGTCAACGATCACCTACATGTCTCGATCAGGGGCAATAAGGCAATCTCGGGGTCCGGCTCGAAGTAGTCTAGCGAAGAATGTGGATTCGGGAAAACGATTATTATCTACCAAAGGTGAGACTGAGGTCGCCGAGCATCAAAAACTATTTGACGATATTAGTGAAGAGCAAAAATTAATAAAGGCATTCAAACGAACAAAGACAGAGATAGTCAGTGGCAAAAATTGATGCATCAACTAGACGCTAGCCTTCTGCCTGCAGAGGAAGATATCTACGCCAAAACATCATCTGATCCAAATTCGGGGTAGCCAACGATACCGTGTGTAGTCTAGAGAGAAGACAGCGCGAGCTTTCACGAAGCCTTGAAACTACAATGACGTTGGCAAATGAACAATCTAGCGGTCTATCTGTGGGAAGCTCACAGACAGCAAAACTACCTAAACTCAATTTGCCGGTGTTTGATGGAGATTATCTAGAATGGGAAAATTTTTGGGGAATATTCGAAGCCAACGTACATAAACAGAATATGAGCGGCACTGAGAAATTTTCCTACTTGCGGGGTCAGCTGGCAGTAGTATCGTTTCAGTCCATCGATGGCATTGCGGTGATGACGCGAACTATGACAGTGCCATTCTTTTACTTCAGCAACAGTTCCAACGCTCGCCGAATCAACTTGGTAATTTATACAGTCAATTGAAGCGAGTAACTCGAGAGGGTGAAGATGCGACGGAGCTTCGAACAACATTTGACAGTTTTGAGAGATATTCAGACAATTGAAAAACGCTGGAAAAGACCCCGATTCTAACCGACCATTGGTGCTGGATGTATTAAAGAAGTACCCGAGGAAAGTCGTTCGGAACTTGATGCGCCATCAACAAGTTGGTCGTCACTCATCGTTGGGGGAAGTCAGAAAGGCGATAGCGAGGTATATTAGGCAGTATGAAGACTTAACGGAAGTTTTTGAGGAACTAGATCCATTTGATGACGTAATAGAGCGGAAACAGTGTCAAGGCCCCAGATGTAAGTCGGATATGTCGTCGCTGATGACGCGGTCGAACCGTGATCCAAATCGAGGTACTAATTCACAAATGACTTCCGCTTTTACTGCAGCGTCATCAGAGCAAGGGCAGACGACTGACACTACCACAACTACTCCATGGCCGTGTTCATATTGTAACGGATTGCACTATAATGCCGATTTCCCTAAATTCACCACTGTCAAACATCGATTCGCACAATTACGTAGCAGTTCGAGGTGTTTCAAATGCTCCAATAAAGAACATATAGCAACTGTTGTCGTTTCCCTTCAAACAAAATCCGTTGTTTTGCGTGCAAGGCAATGGGCAAGCATGCCACAGCGCTGTGTCCTGTTAGATGTAGTGACCAATCGTGAACACAAGCCGAAAGCGGAGATGCAGTGAATATGTCGGTGGCAAACGACGAGTTTGTCCCTCAACTTTTGATGTCGCGTTACTGAGCAGAAATCAGCACGCCGTTTTGTTGATCGCGCGTAATATTGTCACCGGGGAAGATGTGAGTGTTCGAATGTTGTTCGATACTGGAAGTCACAGAACGTTCATCACTGAGTCTTGTACCCAATAACTAAAAATAAACAATGTGAAAACACTGCAGCACTGAATGTAGCAGTGTTTGGATCGAAGAGCAGCGTAACCATGACTTCATAGCTGGTACATTTTGGTATAAAGCAGATCCACGGATCATTTAAAGAGATCAATGGTCACACTGTGTCAGTAGTGACGGAGTGTCCTATAGTAGCTGGTCCTTTGCCTCACGGAGATATACAACAAATACGATCATTACGATATTTGTTGGCGGATGATTTCGACTCTCGTGATGGTACCATTGATGTTTTGATTGGTCTAGATTATTTTGGGATTTCTTAACTGGATCAAGTCAGCGACTGGCGTCGGGACTAAACATGATTCAATCCACGTTGGGGTGCTTGATTGGCGGTAGTTTCAATGAACCCTTCATGGCATCGCCACTCTCAAAACCGGCAATGTTTTGTGTAACCGACGCCATCAGCTGCTTGCCTCTCGACAATACAGCGCCGAAATTAGTAGCTCCTAGCAACGAGTATGATATCGATCGGTATTGGAAAATGGAAACAATTGGGATAACAGATGATCCACAAATTAAAGATGACGATGAGGCAACGAATCAGTTTAACGACAGATTGTACTTTGAAAAAAGAAGGCGCCAGGTTTCCAAAGAAACGGTCCATAGAAAATTTGCCACGTAAGGAATTATTAGCTAGAGGACGGTTGTGCTCGCAGCTGAAGAATCTCGACACTGCTGTTTTACATAAATACCGCGAAGTTATAGGTCAGCAATTGGGTGATGGCATAGTTGAAGAAATACCGAGCAATGAAGTACGTAAAGGAGTGGCAAAATTAATGCAGTATCTTCCTCATTATCCGCCTGTTCGACTTAGCAGCGCCACGACCAAGGTTCGCATTGTATATGATGCGTCGTCAAAAGTGCGAAAAGACGATCCTTCTTTGAATGAGTGTCTCTATCGTGGCCCTGTAATACTACCGAAATTGTGTGCTGTTCTGCTCAGATTACGACTTCATCTTGTACCACCACTCGGCATTGTTAGCAGTCATTGCACGTCGACTCGTTTCGCCTACGATTGGGACTATTGGTGAGCCATTTCTATTTATTAATTCTTCTACACGACAGCAGGTGATGGAGCCAACCTCCCTAGGGACCTCAAAGGTAGTACCGCATAAGTTACGTGCGCAACGATAACCGTGGTAGTATGGGCATTACGTTGCGGATTGCGTAATGCAGTACCGTCACGTCGATCTGATATACATCATAAAACTTCTTGAACCCCAAACCCATCGAAAACAACTGGTATTTGTACTGGTCTCTAGATAACTAAATAATCGTATTCAGCCTAACAGAGAACCTATATAGACAATAATTCTTGATAGCCTGTATGCGATACGTAACCAAACAACTAAAGACTCACACTAAGCTCATTGAAAACCAATGAATATGCATGCTGTACTCTAGATAACTAAATCATGGTATTCAGCATACCTAAAAGCCTATTTATAGACTATTTTTGACGTGCACCAAACTATTGAAGACAGACTATTTCCTTTGGAAATCGGATTCATTAACTCTAAACCCATAAAAACGTCTGAAGAGGCATCAGATACACGTGCTGGAGTCCAGATACTCAGACCATCGTATTCAGCCCAAAAAGACAAACAAAGAAAAACCTGTATAGACAATTCTTAATGACCTATGCGCAATACGTAACCAAACAACGGGAGACTATATTCTGAAAATCCATTGACTGTAAAAACATTGAAAACTCAAAAACAAAGTCAAGAAATAGGCACCGTCGACACTAGATAACTAAATCACTGTCTTCAACCTTAAGAAATATCGATATATAAACCATTCTTGATGTCCTGCACGCAATACATAATTAGACAAATGAATACATTAAATTTTGGAAATTGGGTTCCTCGACCAAAAAACCCTTGACCCCCGAAAAAAGGTATAATATAAAGTTGGACTCTAGATGGCAAAACCTTCGTATATAGCGCGCCTGATAACCTAATATGTAGTCATTTTAAGGTAAAAAACAAGCAAAAAAAGCGGTGAACGTTTAAAAATCGATGTTTCTGGCAAAAGGTTGATGACCATATTCTAGCCAACAGCGACCCCACAAAAAATCAATACTCAGATTAGATCTCGATGAGCTGATTCTGCCTAGTTGACTTCATTTTTTGATGCGAACCCTGTATCGCGATATTTGGGCTGCGAAACACTGGAACCCGTATTGCCAGATTTAGCAAAGACCAGTTTTTTTACCATTTCGACTCGGAAGACAAAGTCCAAGCTGTTGGTGTTCAACCAAAAGGCACATAGTCGTCACTTTTGCTGTAGAATAAAAAATTGTCGACATCCGTCCATCCGAAAACGGCTTATGCTGCCGTGAAAAGCCAGAAAGACGGATCTATATTTTCAAGATTTTGAACATAGGCCTATTTTGTAGAGCAGAAAATTCTGCATATGCTGATCTTTTCCGTTTGCAAAGTCATTACTGAACTTTTTGACAAATTCATGATTTTCTACCGGTCACCAAACTGAGAGATTTACGGTTCGTGTTTTGTTGTATTTAAGCGCAAGCAAAAATGACGGAACAATACAGTGAAACATATCCGTCATTGTGACTTTGTCACGGAATTTGCTTCATAAAGGGAATTTCTCCCATGTGGTGACAAAATGCCCTAGATCCGTCATTTGGCCACTTTTCTTTATGACCGTCATTTTGCCTTGCGCGCAACATTTATGCAGTTCATCCGTCGTTTTACAATTTGCCACTGTATTACGATTCGGTTATTTTACCTAAGTGAGCTTTAGGAGATGATTCGTCATTTTACCATAGTTGCTCGGGTTCGTCAAAAACACAGTTTTGCTAAATTTTCCGTCTTTGTACATAGGGCCAGTATTTTACTACAATCATTATCATATATGTGTAAGCGGTTTCCGTCATTTTACCATAGCTATAGGCGCACCATACCATTACATAGCTACTTTTCTCAGTGTGTTCGATTTGTTCGTTTGTTCATAATTTTTTTAATATTGCAAAATATTTTCCCACCATACCTATGAAACGACAGAATTTGTCGTTTTGCATAGGTAGGTCAAAATATTTTCCAATATTAAAAAATTATGAACAAACGAACAAATCAAACACACTGAGAAGAGTAGCTCTATAGTGCGCCTATAGTATGGTAAACATTTTGCGTATATGATAATAATATTAGTAAATTATGCTGGCCTACGTCTCAAAAAGAAAAATTTAGGCAAAAAATATTTTGACGAAAGTTCCCGTAAACAAATCATATTCCTAAAGCTTCCACTTAGGTAGAATAACCCAAATCGTAATACAGTGGCAATCTAAAACGACGGAGAACTGCATAAATGTTGCGCAATTACAATGTGAGCGTCGTAAAAAAAAAGTGGCCGAACAAATCTAGGTATTCTCACCATATTAGAAATTCCCTTTATGAAGCAAATTCCGTGACAAAGTCACAATGACGGATATGTTTCACTGTATTGTTCCCGTCATTTTTGCTTGCGCTTAAATACAACAAAAAACACCGAATTGACAAGTCATAAAAATTTGGAAAAGTTCAGTAATGACTTGCAAAGATCAGCATATAAAATTTTCTGCTCAAATACAATAGGCCTATGTAAAAATTGTTTAATTATAGATCCGTCTTGGTGCCACGCAGCATAAGCCGTTTTGCGGATGGACGGATGTCGACAATTTTATTCTACAGCAAAAGTGACGACTATGTGCCTTTTGCATAAACGCGACAGCTTGGTATTCTTCGAGTCGGACTGGTTGTTGTAGAATCTGGCAATTTTCACCGTGTTTCGCACCAATATGGTCGCGATCTCGCAGTGGAGTGAAGTCAACTAGGCAGAATCCGTCTCGTCGAGATCTGATCTGAGTATTGATTTTTGTGGGGTCGCGGCTGCCGTTTCGCTGAGAATACCGTCAACCTTTGCCGGAACCGTGGATTTTTAAACGTTCCGCCGCTTTTTTTGCTTGTTTTTTACCTTAAAATGACTACCATAGTTAGGTTATCCGGTATAATTGGAGGTTGCCATCTAGAGTCCAACTTTATAGTATTTTTGCGGGGGTCAAGGTTTTTTGGTAGAGGGAACCCAAAAATTTAATGTATTCATTTGTCTCGTTTATATTCGGTGCAGGACGCAGAGAATGGTTTATTTATATATCGATATTTCTTAAGGTTGAAGACGGTGATTAGGGTATCTCGTATTCAAATTTTTCTAGTTCTTGGTTTTTAACTTTTTTCAATGTTTTTACAGTCAATAGGAATACTGTAGTCTCCCGTTGTTTGGTTACACTGTGGCGCATAGGGTCGTTGAGATTGTCTATACAGGTTTTTCTTTGTTGTACTTTTGATATGCAAATACGATGGTGATCTGGACCCAAAAAAAAACGTGATGCCTCTTCAGACGTTTTTATGGGTTAAAACATTAATGGAATGCAAATTGCCGAAGGAAAATAGTTATATATTTCTCAATAGTTTGGTGCACGTCCGAAATAGTCTCTATAAAATAGGCTTTTAGGTATGCTGAATACCATGATTTAGTTATATTGAGGTACAGCATGTAGTTTTCAATGGGGCTTGGTGTGAGTCTTGGTGTTTGGTTTTGCGTCGTGTCACATTGCACTATAAAATTTATATATTTATATAGGTTCTATATTAGGCTGAATACGATATTTTAGTTATCTAGAAGAGCCAGTACAAATACAGTTGTTCAATGGTTTGGGGTTAGAATAGGGATGGACGTGACGGTACTGCATTACGCAATCCCCGGTGTGACGTGATGCCGGTGTGCCTACCACGGGGTTAGTGCCGTTGCGCACTGTAGTGACTAATACGGTACTCTTGAGGCAGGGGTAGTAGGGAGGTTTGGCTCCTCCCTGTATAGTGGATTAATGAGAATAGAAATGGCTCACCGAGATGGTGCCCAAATCGTAGGGCGAAACGCAATAAGTGCCTAGAGAGCAAGATGAGTGAAGTCGTAATCTGAGCGGACGTCACAATTCGGGGTGGCACAGGGCCACGATGCAGAGGACACTTTCAATTAGAAGGGGTCTCTTTCCGCGCACTTTGACGAGGCGCCGTCGTTGCCGAGTGCGAACCTTGGTCGTGGGGCGCTGCAGCTCGAACAGAC
>JASANE010008985.1:0-21763 GCA_030248225.1 Trileptium ribeirensis | reverse complement strand
TCATTAATGTCAGTGCGTAATTTTCAACAATACTCAATCGAAAACTTTAATTCGACAAAAATTTTATTGATCGCATAGTTCAAATGCAAAAACGAGGAAGGCGCTACATAGGCCACAACCGAAAACGCTTTGAAACAAAAGCCGTCTACTCTCGTCCAAAAATTCAAACATTGGTTGTCAATCATGAACCAAATTTGGGAGTATTTGGAATCTCTTTTAATAAAAGATATATATGTCTGAAGCAATTCTGCAGCCGAATTAAATTAATAAAAGTTTGCATGTAATTTAACGCGATTGCACATATGCTAGAGTCATTCAGTTGTATGTCTCGGCCAAAGCTAACGTTGAGGGGCCAAAGCTTAATGCATGCCATGCCGTTGTCGATATACTAAGCCAAGCCTTAGACTTAGCGTAAGCTTAGGTCCTTATATGAGATATACACTAAGCGATTAAACCTAAGTCAGGGGCTGCATGCCCCCGAAACCCAGCTATAGGCTGTTATTTTTCTCACGATATAACGTATTGCCTCTCAGTGAAGTTTTAACTTAAATTTTAAATTAATTTTTTAATTTAAAATACTTTAGTTGACATTGCATTACATTAAAATTATTGTAACATTGTATAAATACAAAGAGAAGTTTGCAGTTCATCGTATAGAATTGAAAAATTGTACGTTTGCCTTAGTTGCACAAGCGCCTACGGCATATATAATAGATTTATACGCGACTAGTATTTTTATCCTAAATTGAAATATGCTATTATTAAACGGTAGTCATTGTCGTGCTCTCTATAGGCATAATTTTGCGCTCCGTACGGATACAATATTCTGTCTATACCTACAGACTATACGGTGTAACTTAGTGGAAATGGATGGCCATTATAAACTTGTCTGGACCGAGCGCTATAGCTGTATGTCGCAAAGACCAGCTGGTACCAGAAACAGATTGGGAGCAACTTTATATCTTTTCTCTTGTTCCTCAACTAAACGACGAACATAATCCGCATGGTTTGCTGAAATATAGACAGCCATACCCGATAGCTAGTACAATGGCTCATTATCATATTGTAATAGATACGTCTGCTATTAATAAAATATACCATAAAACTTGGAAAATTGGAAATTTAATAGGCGGCTTAATCAAAAACAGCAAAATTAAGCTGAGTTATTTTTTTAGTTTTACATTGCTTTAGCCTATAATTGTCTAAAATTGTATTGCAGCGCTTACAGTTTAATGACCGGTCACTAGGGATTGTGCATTATATTAAAAAAATGCGTTTAGAACTCTGTGTATCGCGATATAATCACTCACTGGTATACATCCTTCCAATTAAGAGCAAGTATTGAACAACATAGGTTTCCAGGTTATATAATAAACCAGAGTTTTGCAGTTATGATCTGAAGCTTGACAGCTTCCCACAGTTTTAGATCAAACTTTTACAGTGCACGTTGTCGTAGAAAAGTTTATACTAAACGCCACAATCACCGCTTCCGAAGAAGCAAGAAGGGACCTAAATTTAATGGCTAAATTTATATTTTAATATCAATAATATAATAACGACGGTATCGATTCTTTTAAAATTTACACAGTTCCATTACTCGAAAGATATAAAAAGGATTTCGCTATATTCTTCAAGCAATCAGCAGAATTTTTTTACGAACAAACATCGTCCTTGCCAAGAGCTTTCGGGTTTTTTGTAAATGGTGAGGTGTTCTGTTACGTTATAAGATTTTGAAAAAAACAATTAGTTCTTTCATACGCCGAATTCAGTCAAACAATCCATGCCCGGTTGGTTGCGCTGGCTTAAGTTTGATAAACATTGCACGATACAGAAACGATATTTATGTGAATGTAGTTGCTTAACTTCTTTGATAAATAATTGTTTTGTCATTGAAATGTCTTTGTCGAAAATCTCACACACGGCTGATTTTCAACACGATGTCAAATGTTGCAGCGATACCACACAATTCAGTGATACTTCGGCAAGCGCCGTCACCGATCTAATTGTTCTTCATCATATAATTCATGTTTTTGAATGTATGGTGAACCAACAAATCTGTAACACAAACATCATTCACAACCGTTTTACATGCACTTTGTTATGTTTAATGTTGTGTCCAAGCAGTGTGTTGTGACATGTTTTTGTAAAATTTCAGGTGAAGTTGATGCTTAATTATATGACGACACTCTAATTTAAATACACTTCTTTCGTTTTTTGGATTGTGAAAACATATTAGGCTTATCATGGAGAAACAAGGATTTAGAGACCAGGATTCTGGATTCTCAAGCTCTTAGGTAGAGAAAACAACGCAATGTTGTAACGAAAAAATATCCGCTTGCTTGAAAGTTCCTAAAATGGGACCTGATAATAATTTTAAGAGATGATTGTGATGACATCTTAGACTTGTCATGCCAACACGAATTTTCTGAATCCTTGTGCTCTCTTAAGGTGGAGAAATAACATGATTTTCAACTCGTACATAAAGCGAAATTTTTCACGGAGTCTTGGATTTAATGACTACGATATCGATCAATAACACTGACCCAGCTATAATCAAACAGTCCAAAAAATTGTACGCTATATATTTCAAGCTGAACCCGTACACAGCTATAGCAACAATGAGCAACATCTCTTTAGAAAATTGATATTTTAGATGAAAATCGAAATACCTGTTTTTTACATGAATACAAAATGTTTATATTTACTGAGGTGTACAACAAGTTATATTTTCTACTATAATTTATAATTATAGATCAAGCTGATCATTTATCAATGTCACCGATTTGACTTTTTAGTATTCTTCAAACTTTCAAACGACAACCATTGAAACTTAACGACCTTCGACAAACTTGAGCTATTTTTGTGTTTTCACTTTCGTGATTTTTTGTCGTAGGCAAAGCGTACGTGTGAGTTTTTTATTTGTAGCAGTAGTAGTTACCATATAAAACGTATCTAACCACATTTAGAACAAAAATTGGTTATCTCGTTGTGTACTGTATCATAAGTGCTCAATGTACGTCCGCTTAGGCGATGGTTGCGACCGCGAGGTGAGCGACGAGGGACGGGGAACGGATAGGCAAGGCTGTTTCGGTTAACAGTAATTTTGCCCAGCCTGAGGAATTTTTCCTCACAATTTTCCTTTAAAATTTCTTTTTGTTCGTTCTGGTAATGGCTAAAAAGTTCGTGCTCGTAATTGAGGAAGTTTAATAAGGTTTAGAGGAGGGATCTGATCTTTAAGGGAGACAACACATCGACTCGTAATGAACAAATATAATA
Source organism: Trileptium ribeirensis (assembly GCA_030248225.1). Lineage (NCBI taxonomy): Eukaryota > Metazoa > Nematoda > Enoplea > Enoplida > Thoracostomopsidae > Trileptium > Trileptium ribeirensis. The sequence goes on along the minus strand of JASANE010008985.1, from coordinate 18,487 downwards.
TTTATGTATTTATGCTATATATAATATATACATATGCATATATGTATATATATATGTAATATATATAATATCACTGTATATATAAATTTGTCAGGACAGAGGCGTGCCGCAACTGTGTGGCGCAAGCGAATCAGGTGAGTATGAACAATAATTTCTGTACACCTTATCCAATTGCGTAGATAGCGTATGATTCGCATTCAGCTTAACACAAGAGCTTCATGCATTAGTCCTCTGCGCACAAGACCCTAACAACTTGTATATGATTTGAAACTCCAGCATTGAAACCGCGTGTGCGTGATTTTGTACTATACAGATGTTGATCGTCGCTTCGCTTCAACCCTTTATGCTTGCGGGGTACAAATTGGGTCAACAAGATGGGTCAAGATATGCTCTTGTGTAGGGTATATCACTTTTTTTCCCAAGCAGTTTTCTGCAAAAACGCGTAGTCCCACAGCATCAATCATACTTGTTTGACAATGACATCAGTGCCTTTGTCTGAATTCCGCGCTGCATTTGTTGAGGGTCTGTGAGAATACATATCTATCTGATATCCGCTAATAACAGGTTAGTGACAGTAGCTTCTCGCAACTAAGCAGTGTTAGCTAAACTGAAATTATAAAAAATTAAAAAACTTGCTGCTAAGACCTTGTGACCTACTTTCAATGCAAAATAAGTTGGTTTTGCATAAAAAAGGTAGTGCATGCCGAATACAACGATATGAACGGCTTTTACATTTACATGTAATGAGAGTTGTCGGTTAAGCTTTCACGTAGAATCATGGGGAATATTGACCTGAATTTTAAGCTTCATACTGATTTGGAATACGTGTTAACCAGAAATATTGCTGATTATTGATGCTAGCAAATTGTTTGCCATGAAAAGGTACATAGAACATGGTTGTTTACCTTTTGCTTGCTGAACTGGTAAAAACATTAACAAAAAAATTAACGGCGTTCCTGAGGTCTGTAAGAATTGCATGTATATGTGTCTTAGCTGTCGAAGATCCGTCTGCTTATGGGGTTAGGCTGTCGGCGTGGGGGAAGGTGGTCGGGGGAGGTTCTCAGAGGGTAGGGTAGTAGGTTCCCCAGGCATTTTTGCCAGTTTAAGCCCAATTTTTATGTTTGCTAAACTTGTCCGCACGCCTTCGACTGCGGCGGGTGAGGGGTGGAGATGTGTAGGCGCTTTCAGGGAGTAAATATGACTTGGGGTTCGATCCTTAGGGGATACTCCTTGCCCCATCAATACCTAGATAAAAATGTACTATGTTGCAATGCATAGTTTTGTGATTGCAAAGCACACATTTCCTCACACTGCTGAAGATTTGTGTTCGCACTACATCCGAACTTACCCGATTCAATACAACGAAATTTTAGACTAATACGGTATACTTTAGAAGTATATATATTAGTTAAGATTACATTATTCGATTCGAATGCGACAAAATTGTACATGCTCTGTCGGATGGGATCTTACGCAATGTGAGCAAGCCCTTGTGATAGCAATTATGGTTGAGTGTATTTTTTCGTTTGACTATGACACCAATAAAACCTCAACCCTATTGCATTTAAACAACTCTTCTATTTACTTACCGTTATTAAAATGCTTATTGAGCAAAGTACAACTGTGTGACGAAATTTGTATCCTGCAGTGACAAAACTATATATTGCTACATATTTGGCTCTACAGGATTTATGACAGCCACTAACCATGTATTTCGTCACCAGCACAGTTTGTGATGAAGAACCGATTTATGAGGTATATAATACTTTAATTTGTAAAATATGTGCATGATATGTATATATCATATACGTATATTTGTATATATATGCATATATATTTATATACTACTGTCGTCCAAGGTAACTTTGGCGTGTTTTTATTTTATAGGCCTTTCCATTATAGGAGATGGTGGGATAGTGGCTATGCATCGATCATTCTGTGACTCGATTTCTCAAAATTCTCACATATTTGACCTCACTACATTCCTGAAAATCCTCCCATGGTCGATTACGACTAAGGTCCTTCAGAACACAACTAAAAAATTATATGCAGGCAAGTGTGTGATCTCGAGGCGATCTAATAAAGTAGTGACCATCGCTAATAAAAAAATTCAAAGCCGAAAATAAGTACACGCAGTTAAAATATGTCAAGGAACGTACAAAAATTGGAATATCTCACTCGAATATTCACCCATAATGAACCCAGGGACCCCAAACGAAACGGTTCCACACCTTTTCGGCATGCCGAAAGGCCAGATACATGGAATTGGCTCTTGTGTTTTTTCTGTCAACGGCATATATACGTATTCCGTTTATTTTCTCGGGTGCATAGCCAAAATGATAGAAATTATAGTATTGCCAAAATTATTGCAACTAATGGCATGTGGTCAACGTGAAACGTGCAAGTATTTATATCTTAACTGCAAGAAATGGTCTTTTTATTAGGATAATTGTAATTTTATTTGGTGTTTGATCAAAAATTTTGTAAGAATAATTTATTAACTAAAAATAACTTAGTAATTTTTAGTTTTATAAATGATACCGATATGTTTTGCAATTATATAATGTCTGTCAAACATACTATGATATAGTAATTCTTTCGTGTGTATTGGGTTCAAGTTGCTTCTTAAAGAACTGAGCAACAGCTTCGAAATGGCTTAGTGGAAAGCGTTCGAGGCTCGCACTGAAAGACTTAGGCTCAGTTCGCCGACGCGGCCGAAACTTGTTCAACGTTATAAAAAGTGTACACAAGTTCAGCATGAACGGGTTAATCGACCTTTTATTCAGCTTTAAAATATTTTCTATCTAAAAAATCGTGCTCTCGTTACTATATTAAGGTAAAAGTAAACACCACGATTCAAAACATAATTAATTTGTATGTCGTGCAACGTTTGGCAAGCACAAACCGGCAGAGATAATGGAATCAGGATTGCAAAGCCGTACCGAGAGAGAATCACGTGGGTCCGGAAATTTCCTGAGAGGACCAGCAAAAATTTTCATCTAGGGTGGCCCTGCGTCGAAAGCATCTCCGCCAAATTTTGGAATGTGACGATGCCCTTTGTCCGGATCCCGTTGATACAGCAGCCATATTATGACTTAAGTTAATACAAAGTAAAACTCATCGAAATGATGCATGGTGTAAACCCGTTTCGTTTTGACATGGTACCCCTAAGACAAAATTCTTCGTATACCATGACACATTGTATTAGCGAATCGACGTACTCAAATTTATGAACTTACTAGGATAAGTTAGTATTCTCCTAAAGGAACCTTGTAAATCGATCGAATAACAACACACGTTCAAACATACATCATAAAAGAAACTCAATTTATGATATATTTCACATGGTACGCTAGTATCGTTTGATATGAGTGAGCGTTAAAAGGATTAACGCTATTCCTGACGGCCAGTCTTAAATGTTAATACGGTGTTAGCGTTAAAAATTGTCCACGCACGGTTAAGCATATGGTGTATATACATGACAGAACTGATATATTTTCTAACTTCTTTTATAGATTCTATAAGACACCATAAACTTTTCTGTAGGGTGTCATGAACATTGTCAAATTCTTCTTAGTGTGATGAAAGTTCTTTGGAAGGATAGTTTATTGGATTTCTGTTATAACGAGCCAATACAGAGGTTTTCATGGAAGGCTGTAGACTGTATGGATTACAGCGTAGAGTCAACTAGCTTAAATAATTTGAAATTTACTTAGCTATTTTTCCTGCCTTTTTTAATCTGCCTTTTAATTGTAGAGTGGCTAAAACATCATAGTTTATTGCATAACATGTCCGTGAAACAATTGTGCTTTTAGTATATCTACCGACTGCCATATACCATGGTATTAGCCCTCAGTACCTATTATCCAGTGTCACGTTTTAGACAATTGTGACAGTTTGAAGTTAATGTTTTAAGGAATAATGTTCCAAAATCAATCTACCGGTTTCATTTATTATTATCGTATCAAATACCTTCATTCACTTATACATTAGTTTTAGCCACAAGGTATTAAATGCGGATATAAAGTTGCGCAACGCCATGCAAAAATATATATTGTATATATACATTGTATATATACATTGTATATACATTTAAACCATGTAACGTTAAACAATATAACAACAACAATAACATGGTTTATTACAGGGCAAGCGAACATTCTTACACAAACATTTATGCATTTCCCATAGTCACACTGTCCGTGTGAAATGTAGACCGGATCAAAGATCCTGCTGCACAAAAAAATAATAGACTAACATGTGACAAATAAAGTGACAAGGTTAGAAAGAGCATAGAGCCACTTACAACTGATCACAATTTGAAACTATAGACAAACAGTTTTGCATTTTTAACTGAACCTGCTTTATCTATGAGATGTGTAATATACATAGACCCAGTGAATATTATGAAATGAAAAATTGATTACTAGAACAAGATCACCGTACCATATTCAGGCTCGCATGGGAGAAGTCCCGCACCTGCTGTTCGCTCGGTACGCGAGAATACCTAAGGTTTCCTGGACAGATTTTAAATACAATATATGCTAGCGGAAATGAATGACATTCGTTCGAGTTTGCTCAAAATTTGTTCTTCCTTCCCTCTAGAAACTTCGTGCTTTCTACATGTGCTCGAATTTCGTTCGACATCTCTTCAAAATTTTCGGCAAGCGAGACGTGTTCGAGAATTGTTTTCGGATAAGTCAATTTTGTTCAATTTGTTTTCGTTGTTCATTTGTTAAAAGTTGACAGCCATTTCTGTCGAGTATTGTAAAGCTTACTGGCACGTCGTGCACATAGCTTGTTGTAAATATGTACTGGATCAATTGACCGCTTTGACACAAGTTATTTCATCACTTAGCGCACATTAATTCATGCACGAAAGGGATGATTCAAAGTTTAGACTATCGTTTGATTTGATGAATTTTACTGTCGTTAGACGTAAAAAAGCTGCTCCGCCTCTATGGCAAAAATTATTTGGTCATGTGGCGCACATTAATTCATGCACGAAAGGGATGATTCAAAGTTTAGACTATCGTTTGATTTGATGAATTTTACTGTCGTTAGACGTAAAAAAGCTGCTCCGCCTCTATGGCAAAAATTATTTCGTCATGTGGCGCACATTAATTCATGCACGAAAGGGATGATTCAAAGTTTAGACTATCGTTTGATTTGATGAATTTTACTGTCGTTAGACGTAAAAAAGCTGCTCCGCCTCTATGGAAAAAATGATTTCGTCATGTGGCGCACATTAATTCATGCACGAAAGGGATGATTCAAAGTTTAGACTATCGTTTGATTTGATGAATTTTACTGTCGTTAGACGTAAAAAAGCTGCTCCGCCTCTATGGCAAAAATTATTTCGTCACGTGGCGCACATTAATTCCTGCACGAAAGGGCTGATAAAATTCTAGACCGTCGTTTCATTTAACGAATTTTACTCTTTCTAGACGTAAAAAAGCTGCTCCGCCGCTATGGCAAATGTTATTTCGTCACGTGGCGCACATTAATTTATGCACGAAAGGGCTGATTCAAAGTAGAGACCATCGTCCAATTTGACAAATTTTTATTGTCGTTAGACAAAAAACAGCTGCTCGGCTACGTAAAGCAGCTAGATAATATGGAAATTTCGCCTTGTTCTCTCACTAGTGAAAACCTGTACATTGTTTCAACAACTTAATAGATAGACTATCAAAGCGTATAGAAATATGTAACATGAAACCTCCACTAATGGTCGTGTTTTTATCCGCGTCTAATGCGTTCATGTTGCATATAAATATACAGTTTTAATATCAGAGATAAATGTGATTTTTGTCATCAAACCTTGACTATATCTTTTGAGTATTTTGATGTCTACTGAGGTCAAGCTTGGAGTTATACAGTTAAATAAAAAACAGTTTGGTACGGGGTATAAGGTGAAGGCAGTCTCAAACGCTCCTCACTAATGAAACTTCGGGTTATTATAGCAACCTGCAGTTTTTATTACCTTATCCCCTTCAGCTTCAGTTTCAGCGGCATGCTTATGCGTTTACTCGTGCATAAATTTGAATATTTGACATATATTTAATAATACATATGATATCATAAGTATATGTTACAGGGTAGCGACACGCTCCCTCCTTTTCGAAAAAAAGCGGCCGCTGTATGTCGGGCTCTCTCGTTTTCAGTTAGCGCCCCCCTCTCTTTTGAATGGTGTACTGCGGCTGTGATAAACACAAAAATTCATACTTACACATATGTCTATACATACACATTATATAGCAAAAAACAGATGTATGTACGTATTTTTCATGACACTATTATTATAATGTGTATTATGGTTTGAAATTATCAACACTGCATCTCACCTGCAGCAGTAGCTCAGCTATTAAATGCTGCTGAGTGATAACGAACGCAGAAACAATATTTTATTCGGAATTGGATTGCAGAAAACACTTACTTGATCGGTGGTGGTGAGACACTCTTCACTCTGATATACTCGGGTTCTAATACCAGTCTTATTTGTAGTTGGTGTTAAAAACTTGTTCAAAATTCGTTTCGCTAGACGAAATTTATATCGTCATTAATATATTGCTTTTATAATAAAATTGTATATAATGATTAGTTTTGCATAAATTGTGCCTATTTTTTATTGGAAGAATATGTCTATATAAAATAATAATTTAAAGTTTTGTCGTTTACCAAACCAAAGTTTAGTTCCCAACAACAGCAACCCGCTTTCTGTCTGAGTATATGTGTTTTTATGGTTTCGAGTTTCTGTAAATTTGTTTTGTTTTTTTGCTATTTATTGCTTGACAATTATTATTATTATTAAACTTAAACTTCGTCATTCCACCACAAGCAATTAATTCATGAAACAAAGCATATATCTTTTAGATTAATTCGATAGTGGTTTAAAACTAAATGGCATCTATACCTTTAAATAAATTACAAATCTATGCCGATATAAACCTGTAGCTAGCTATTATTTATATAAAAACCTATACATTTTAGCAACTATACCTACTTTAGGTATATATCTACTTTCATATGTAGCTACTTTCATATAGTCTATGTAGCTACTTTCAAAGCATATATCTTTGAAATTAATTCGATAGTGGTTTAAAACTAAATGGCATCTATACCTTTAAATAAATTACAAATCTATGCCGATATAAACCTGTAGCTAGCTATTATTTATATAAAAACCTATACATTTTAGCAACTATACCTACTTTAGGTATATATCTACTTTCATATGTAGCTACTTTCATATAGTCTATGTAGCTACTTTCAAAGCATATATCTTTGAAATTAATTCGATAGTGGTTTAAAACTAAATGGCATCTATACATTTAAATAAATTACAAATCTATGCCGATATAAACCTGTAGCTAACTATTATTTATATAAAACCTATACATTTTAGCAACTATACCTACTTTAGGTATATATCTACTTTCATATGTAGCTACTTTCATATAGTCTATGTAGCTACTTTCAAAGCATATATCTTTGAAATTAATTCGATAGTGGTTTAAAACTAAATGGCATCTATACCTTTAAATAAATTACAAATCTATGCCGATATAAACCTGTAGCTAGCTATTATTTATATAAAAACCTATACATTTTAGCAACTATACCTACTTTAGGTATATATCTACTTTCATATGTAGCTACTTTCATATAGTCTATGTAGCTACTTTCAAAGCATATATCTTTGAAATTAATTCGATAGTGGTTTAAAACTAAATGGCATCTATACATTTAAATAAATTACAAATCTACTTGTCGATATAAACCTGTAGCTAGCTATTTTTATATAAAACCTATACTTTTAGCACTATACTGCTACTTGGTATATATCTCTATGTAGCTCTTTGATATGGTTCTGAGCTTCTTTCGGCTTCTTTGATTCGAAGGGTCAGGCTCACTAAATAAATCTAGCTAATATAAACCTGTAGCTAGCTATTATTTATATAAAAACCTATACATTTTAGCAACTATACCTACTTTAGGTATATATCTACTTTCATATGTAGCTACTTTCATATAGTCTATGTAGCTACTTTCAAAGCATATATCTTTGCAAATTATATCTCGATAGTGGTTTAAAACTAAATGGCATCTATACCTTTAATAAATTCAATATGCCGATATATCCTGTTTAGCTAGCTATTTTCTATACCTATCTTTGCCTATCCTTTTGGTATATATCTTTCTTTGCTTTTCTGTTATATTGCTTTTCGCTATATCTTTGGGCGGGTCGGCCCTATATAAACTACAATATCTATGCCGATATAAACCTGTAGCACTAGTTATTATTTTATATAAAAACCTATACATTTTAGCAACTATACCTACTTTAGGTATATATCTACTTTCATATGTAGCTACTTTCATATAGTCTATGTAGCTACTTTCAAAGCATATATCTTTGAAATTAATTCGATAGTGGTTTAAAACTAAATGGCATCTATACATTTCGGGCGCTGTGGTTTTTTTTTGCTTTTTATGTTTTTATTTTTATTGTGCCCGCTTTAAAATAAATTACAAATCTATGCCGATATAAACCTGTAGCTAGCTATTATTTATATAAAAACCTATACATTTTAGCAACTATACCTACTTTAGGTATATATCTACTTTCATATGTAGCTACTTTCATATAGTCTATGTAGCTACTTTCAAAGCATATATCTTTGAAATTAATTCGATAGTAGTTTAAAACTAAATGGCATCTATACCTTTTTAATAAATTACAAATATATGCCGATATTAACCTGTAGCTAGCTATTATTCATATAAAAACCTATACATTTTAGCAACTATACCTACTTTAGGTATATATACTTTCATATATAGCTACTTTCATATAGTCTATGTAGCTACTTTCAAAGCATATATCTTTGAAATTAATTCGATACTGGTTTAAAACTAAATGGCATCTATACCTTTAAATAAATTACAAATCTATGCCGATATAAACCTGTAGCTAGCTATTATTCATATAAAAAACTATACATTTTAGCAACTATACCTACTTTAGGTATATATACTTTCATATATAGTTACTTTCATATAGTCTATGTAGCTACTTTCAAGGCATATATCTTTGAAATTAATTCGATAGTGGTTTAAAACTAAATGGCATCTATACCTTTAAATAAATTACAAATCTATGCCGATATAAACCTGTAGCTAGCTATTATTCATATAAAAACCTACACATTTTAGCAACTATACCTACTTTAGGTATATATATACTTTCATATATAGCTACTTTCATATAGTCTATGTAGCTACTTTCAAAGCATATATCTTTGAAATTAATTCGATAGTGGTTTAAAACTAAATGGCATCTATACCTTTAAATAAATTACAAATCTATGCCGATATAAACCTGTAGCTAGCTATTATTTATATAAAAACCTATACATTTTAGCAACTATACCTACATATACTTTCATATATAGCTACTTTCATATAGTCTATGTAGCTACTTTCAAAGCATATATCTTTGAAATTAATTCGATAGTGGTTTAAAACTGAATGGCATATATGCCTTTAAATAAATTACAAATCTATGCCGATATAAACCTGTAGCTAGCTATTATTTATATAAAAACCTATACATTTTAGCAACTATACCTACTTTAGGTATATATATACTTTCATATATAGCTACTTTCATATAGTCTATGTAGCTACTTTCAAAGCATATATGTTTGAAATTAATTCGATAGTGGTTTAAAACTAAATGGCATCTATACCTTTAAATAAATTACAAATCTATGCCAATATAAACCTGTAGCTAGCTATTATTTATATAAAAACCTATACATTTTAGCAACTATATCTACTTTATAGTTTCAATATTTTTTAGATGAACTGAGTTTCAATAGACTCAACAAACGGTTTTCATCTTTCCTTTAAAATTCCATGTTGAGGAAGCGATAAGAAGTGGGACACGCTGTACTTGGACATGTCAAATTTATCAAAAACCAACGGGAATTCTATTAATTCAAAGTTCCACGTTGTTACGAGCGCTGTAGCAATTTTAGTTAGTTTTATAGTTAATATCGACGGGGCAATAACATTTATTGTTTATACTTCGGCCCTGTTTTTCGTCCAAGTCATACTACAAAATGCTCAAACATTAATTGCGCAAAATATTATCCAGTCTCTATGTTTATTCTTGAGGTCCTCGGCGAAGCCCTATCTAAATCTTTGGTGGACCAAGAGATGTATGCCTAAGTGAAAGCAACAATGACTTAGTGGGAACTAGAAAAAAATCACTACTTACGACTGAAACGATGATTATTTCGGTCTTCGCTTAGTAAATAGTAATATAGACGTAAATGATTTTTATGCCACTTATGCCAAAACTAAAATTAGTGAAATCCGTGAATCCGTTCCGGTTCTATAAATGTTGGATTGTAATTAGCAAGTTTCCATGTTCTATAACGTAAAGCAGTAAAAATAGTGTTTTTCAGTGGCAATAGATCGCACACGGTGCTAGCAGTGTATGTCTCAAAAGTGAACTATTTCGCATCAATATCGATATTTTGAGCCCTCACCGATATCGATTCGAACAGCCGTTGTCGAGTTTATAGTGTCGCCGACTTTATCGTAGTTAATTTATTTAATAGAGTTCTGTCTATCACAATCTGTGCATAATTCAAAAGATAATGTGTATCATTTGACTAAAAATTTATCAAAACTACGCCTGCGTTTAGGAACAAAACTGTTTTCCTGATTCTATTAAATGTTATATTTGTATCTTGTGTAAAATCAACAGATAACATTTTCAATTTTGGGACCCCGCCACCCCCCCGACCCTCTCTTATCCCCGTGGCGACCGGCTGACCCCCTCTACTGGAGCCCCATGCCAATGTCCCGTGAGGACCGTGGATGCTTTTATCGTGTATTATACGTTTGCACGTTTGTTGTAGTACGCTTACTTTGCAAGGTTCTTTACGAAATCCGAGCTACAACACCTCCTATACGGCTTAGTGGGTAACGTCGCGACCTGCACCCAAACTATAGCAATTCAATTCATCAACATATCAAAAGTTTGTTTTGTACGATACAGTAATTAATAAAAAATTAATGCATAAAAGTCCTACAATTAGTAATAGTTATTTGGTTATAATGTGATACAAATCTATATCGCACATATACTACGATAGTCGTTTCATAATGCTATTTACAGCATTTTCACACGGGAATTATAAATGCATAGAGCTATTATATACCTAGGAAACTGGTTGGTTAAATAACACTCTTTTGTTTTGATCTTTCATGATCGTACCCACTTGATCAGGTGTTCCAGCTTTTAGACGACACATTTAATATGGGCTTCATTTCACACTATGACGGTTTATTGCTCGAAATAGAACTGTACGTTTTCTCACACATATGCACCCACTTATGAATTATGTACAGTTACATGCATTATACAGTTTGAGCATTATATATAGATGTATATATATAACATATGTAACGTCTTACTACGCTATCGTAAGATGACGTCATCGGTGCATGTGGTAGCGTGCTTGTCTTGCAAGCAATGGTCCCAGGTTCGAGTCCCTACTGGCTCAATCTTGTAAAAACATTGTTCCAAGGTACAAGTCTATCACAATGGGGAATCTGCTATAAAGCTTTTGCAAATCAAGCCGTTTGATATACTTTGCAGGAGCGAAATAAGTCTTCGTGCGCAACTTATTCCACAATTTAGCCTTGATCTTAGCCGAAGACATTGGGTAATATTCGTTTTAATGACGTCAATGAATGTTATCTTGCGGTCATACGTCATTAGCTTATTTATAGTTTTAATTTGGGAGCTATGGTCATCATATGCAACGCAATGAATGCAACTATATTTTTGCCTTCTCGCTTTTTAGAAGCAGTCACTACATCCTAGTTCCGTAATTAGAAAAATAATTTTGTAAGTGTTGTCGTAGATCTAAGCATTACCATTACGACGGTTGGAAATGCAAGCAAATGTGCCAATTTTAAATTGTATGAATTGTTGCTACCGCGATGAAAGTTTTTCGTTCGAAATTTCACAGGCCCCTACGCTTAAACTGTTGTGGTTAAAAACCATTTAATATTACCAAAACTTACGGAAAATATGTAAGATAAAGTAACCCTTGTAATGGCGCGTGCACATAGAAACCTTTGTATCTTCGCTTTCTACTGCTTCATTCTTTGTATGTAGTTATTATGACAAATTTAGATATGACTGGGGTACATTCCGCAAAGACCCTGCTTTACAATGCGACGAAATATGAGCAAAATTTATTTTTACAAAAATGTATTTTATATTTCAGTATTTAATCAGCAGCCAACAGAGCTATATTCCATTAAAAATGTTTCAACTCAACTAATTGATATTAAATATTACAATATTTAATTGACGTATTTACACTAGATCATCATGTTCAGAAAATCTAACCATAGAATGAGTAAGGTCTGCCAAAGCGAAATTCCGCGCTTCACAACTACATATAAGTTTAAGGCACTGGTTATTGATTTTTTATCGCTATTAATCGCCATGACACATTAAACAATTTCTTTTTTGTGGTTCTACTGAAGGAAACTAAATTTGGTTTGAAGAAAATTTTGTACTGATTTTTTATCGCTATTAATCGCCATGACACATTAAACAATTTCTTTTTTGTGGTTCTACTGAAGGAAACTAAATTTGGTTAGAAGAAAATTTTGTACTGATTTTTTATCGCTATTAATCGCCATGACACATTAGACAATTTCTTTTTTGTGGTTCTACTGAAGGAAACTAAATTTGCTTTGAAGAAAATTTTGTACTGATTTTTTATCGCTATTAATCGCCATGACACATTAAACAATTTCTTTTTTGTGGTTCTACTGAAGGAAACTAAATTTGCTTTGAAGAAAATTTTGTACTGATTTTTTATCGCTATTAATCGCCATGACACATTAAACAATTTCTTTTTTGTGGTTCTACTGAAGGAAACTAAATTTGCTTTGAAGAAAATTTTGTACTGATTTTTTATCGCTATTAATCGCCATGACACATTAAACAATTTCTTTTTTGTGGTTCTACTGAAGGAAACTAAATTTGCTTTGAAGAAAATTTTGTATTGATTTTTTATCGCTATTAATCGCCATGACACATTAGACAATTTCTTTTTTGTGGTTCTACTGAAGGAAACTAAATTTGCTTTGAAGAAAATTTTGTACTGATTTTTTTTATCGCTATTAATCGCCATGACACATTAAACAATTTCTTTTTTGCGGTTCTACTGAAGGAAACTAAATTTGCTTTGAAGAAAATTTTGTACTGATTTTTTATCGCTATTAATCGCCATGACACATTAAACAATTTCTTTTTTGTGGTTCTACTGAAGGAAACTAAATTTGCTTTGAAGAAAATTTTGTACTGATTTTTTATCGCTATTAATCGCCATGACACATTAAACAATTTCTTTTTTGTGGTTCTACTGAAGGAAACTAAATTTGCTTTGAAGAAAATTTTGTACTGATTTTTTATCGCCATTAATCGCCATGACACATTAAACAATTTCTTTTTGTGGTTCTACTGAAGGAAACTAAATATGCTTTGAATAAAATTTTGTACTGATTTTTTATCGCTATTAATCGCCATGACACATTAAACAATTTCTTTTTTGTGGTTCTACTGAAGGAAACGAAATTTGCTTTGAAGAAAATTTTGTACTGATTTTTTATCGCTATTAATCGCCATGACACATTAAACAATTTCTTTTTTGTGGTTCTACTGAAGGAAACTAAATTTGCTTTGAAGAAAATTTTGTATTGATTTTTTATCGCTATTAATCGCCATGACACATTAGACAATTTCTTTTTTGTGGTTCTACTGAAGCAAACTAAATTTGCTTTGAAGAAAATTTTGTACTGATTTTTTATCGCCATTAATCGCCATGACACATTAAACAATTTCTTTTTGTGGTTCTACTGAAGGAAACTAAATATGCTTTGAATAAAATTTTGTACTGATTTTTTATCGCTATTAATCGCCATGACACATTAAACAATTTCTTTTTTGTGGTTCTACTGAAGGAAACGAAATTTGCTTTGAAGAAAATTTTGTACTGATTTTTTATCGCTATTAATCGCCATGACACATTAAACAATTTCTTTTTTGTGGTTCTACTGAAGGAAACTAAATTTGCTTTGAAGAAAATTTTGTATTGATTTTTTATCGCTATTAATCGCCATGACACATTAAACAATTTCTTTTTTGTGGTTCTACTGAAGGAAACTAAATTTGCTTTGAAGAAAATTTTGTACTGATTTTTTATCGCTATTAATCGCCATGACACATTAAACAATTTCTTTTTTGTGGTTCTACTGAAGGAAACTTAATTTGCTTTGAAGAAAATTTTGTACTGATTTTTTATCACTATTAATCGCCATGACACATTAAACAATTTCTTTTTTGTGGTTCCACTGAAGGAAACTAAATTTGCGTTGAAGAAAATTTTGTACTGATTTTTTATCGCTATTAATCGCCATGACACATTAAACAATTTCTTTTTTGTGGTTCTACTGAAGGAAACTAAATTTGCTTTGAAGAAAATTTTGTACTGATTTTTTATCGCTATTAATCGCCATGACACATTAAACAATTTCTTTTTTGTGGTTCTACTGAAGAAAACTAAATTTGCTTTGAAGAAAACTTTGTACTGATATATTCTAAATTGTTGTTTATAACAGTATTATCACATACTATATATATAAGGGTATGTAACATTGTATTTGTATGATCATGTCGTTGTATGTACATTTTTATGTCAGCTCAAACTGAAGAAATATATTATAATAGAACAAATCCAGACCGCCTTAGTACATGACATATTAAACAATAAAGTGAAGCGTCCAAATTCTCGCCTGGTGTTTGATGCGAATAAACCTGAGGCGTCCCTGCCAAATAGGTTCTATTTCGTAATAGCCGACATCGAATTGCAAATATCTGTTACAGAAAATACGGAATTTAGTTTGGTTTTTCGATAAACGAAAATTTGCAAAATATCTATTTTTCCAGGTGCCAAAAAATATCTGTGTTCGAATTGAATTTTGGCATTTTCAATTATTTGAACAAAATAGGATAGTTGGTGAAATCAACTTAATGTAATCACGTATTACTTGCTTGTGTCAATTTTGACAGAGTTATATATTTATATATGTGATGATTGACACTATACATATCCAAAGGATTCAGTCTGGTGGCTCAACCATTCATTCCACCTTACCTACGTCAATGCGTGCTGCACACTGTACCGGTAAATAGCAGTGATATATATTTTAGAAATATGACACTTTATAATGAAACCATAAAGAGTCTCTAAGTATATATTTTTAAAACTATAAGACAATATATCATTTATTACGTACCATAAGCGGTATATGCACAGTGGTGTAGGCAAACGCCGAGCGAAACTCTGGCAATGCTTCACTATTTATCTAGTATAAATCCTTTTCATAGTGTCGAGTCGACGTAAAAGTGCTTTATATATTTATTTTTCCAAAGGCGATATTTAGCTCTAAAGCATGGTTTTCGTGATTGACAATAGTAGGTATAATCTATAGATATATCGATAGCTAAAGCCAAACACAACAGGTTTTACTCAGCAGCAATTTGTAAAAGACTGTTTTTAGAGGCTCATAGTAGTTTTCTAAGGTATCGTTTGTTGTCTGCATGCGCTGTGTACTGTGAATATTGCTAAATTCAGCCCAGCCCAATTTATAACTGGCAATCTTCTATCGGATATGACTAGATTTTTCATGGGACGTAATGGACAGATAAAAGCTTTTTTTCAACCTCAACTATATGACATGCATTATATCTAATAGCACCATTTGGAGCTCAAAATTAAATTAGATTTAGTGTGAATTTAACTTTAAAATTAATACTTTTGAAAATATCAGCACATGGCTCTTAGCAATGAACCAGCCGGGAGTCGTATCCAGCGCGCCTCTAACCCACAATGTTGGTTCACTGGAGGCCCTGAACAACTTCAGTTGAAGGTACGTCATGAACATCAGAGCAGCACGGCGCTGCACCACTTCCCTACGGAATCACGGAGCGAGTGTATTTTGAAGAAGAGCTCCCTCAATATATTCCAGGGAGGGGCCACGCTAGGTTTACCAAAAGAAAAGATCTACGATTGATCTTAACGTTGGACCAGCCATGATTCAAACCCGGTCCACTAGCTTGCAAGACTAGTGCGCTACCACTACATCACAGGCCCCGATTAACTCGCATCAAGGCTTCGCTATGTACGTTAACATAATTGTGCGTGGCGCTACGCCATAAACGTTTCAAAGTAATATACGAATTGTCGAAAATTCCAGCAGTGGAACTGTCAACTGTAGCCGTGGCATATTTTTTGTGGTGGCAGCGTCTTCCATGAGAAAATACTGGTAATAAACTGGTAACAATACTGGGAATACATTTTATGATAACTAGATACGACGCAGTAACTTTGAATGATCCGTTGCAGAACACTACATGCTTCACGAGGGACCGTTGGGTTTCTACAATTTTGAGGCAATATGTTTAACCTGAAGGCTGTTGTACCCTAATCTATGCTCCTACATTTCTGCTCGCTAATATTTGCGAAATTACATAGTCTCGCCTAAGACATAGAAACACAGCGCTTGTCGATTCACATCAACAGAATAAACTTTGAACTTAGTAACTTTAAATGATCCGTTGCAGAACACTACATGCTTCACGAGGGACCGTTGGGTTTCTACAATTTTGAGGTAATATGTTTTATTTATGCTCTGAATAGACTACATAGTCTCGGAATAGAAACACAGCGCTTGTCGATTCACATCAACAGAATAAACTATGAACTTAGTAACCTCTAAGATATCTGTTACATGCTTCTAGGCCTGTTGCTCCATTTTGAGGTAATATTTTAAGAAATTTGTTTATCGAAACATTTCTGCTTATAGCTGAAATATTTGTAAATACAGGCATCCTCGCCTAAGGCATAGAAACGCAGCGCTTGCCAATTCACATCAATAGAATAAACAACAGAGTAAGTCTTCAATCATCTTTTGTTAGTGCCGTGCCAGTCCCGCACTGATTTCATACGCCAGGAGTATCATTTTTTGCTTGAAATATAAAAACGACTCCAAATATGAAAATTCAGGTGGCGGCGGAAGTTGAACACCTACGTTCTGAATCAACAGGATGGGACAGCCCGCTAAACCACTCGCCCACATTTTAGTAAAAGTGTCCTGCAATATATTGAACTGAACTATGGTCCGGATTTTCCAATGAGGTTTAAAACGCTGCAGATATTTTAGCGTTAATAACTTAGAGCGGGTAGAAAGTAGTCAACAGCAATAATCTCGACGACAATATGACGATGATAAAAATTGAAAGCTAGCTACCTAATTTTCGCTGTAAAAAACCTGCAAAATAGTTACAAAACCACAACTCATTGGGAAAGAGGATTTAGATCATCCTATAGATTCTAGCCCATGCGTCTTCCTTGTTAGTTCAACAACCAAAAGAACCATAAAGATTGCTGTGGGAGCTGTTTAGTTTACTCAATACTAAACAACACATAGCACCTTCGTACTTACGTATGAAGACATACGCAATAGATATATAAGTTCAAGATTATAGTGAACACTACAGTGAATAGGCTCTTCGTGGAAAATAGCTAGGTTCTTAATTTCAAAATTCAAGGTGTGTGCTTTCTCTGTGTTTTTGATATAATAGAAATGTTAATATCGCTGGGCCTGAAATAGCTGCTATTACATATAAATATTTCAAGCTCTTGATTCGATAACGCCACAATTACTAAGCGACAATCCCAAAGTAATTTCCAAACTCAAGGTATGTGTGATTTCTCGGTGTTTTTGATATAATAGAAATGTTAATATCGCTGGGCCTGAAATAGCTGCTATTACATATAAATATTTCAAGCTCTTGATTCGATAACGCCACAATTACTAAGCGACAGTCCCAAAGTAATTTCCAAAATCAAGGTATGTGTGATTTCTCGGTGTTTTTGATATAATAGAAATGTTAAATTGATCGCTTAAATAGCTGCTATTACATATAAATATTTCAAGCTCTTGATTCGATAACGCCACAATTACTAAGCGACACTCCCAAAGTAATTTCCAAACTCAAGGTATGTGTGATTTCTCGGTGTTTTTGATATAATAGAAATGTTAATATCGCTGGGCCTGAAATAGCTGCTATTACATATAAATATTTCAAGCTCTTGATTCGATAACGCCACAATTACTAAGCGACAATCCCAAAGTAATTTCCAAACTCAAGGTATGTGTGATTTCTCGGTGTTTTTGATATAATAGAAATGTTAATATCGCTGGGCCTAAAATAGCTGCTAATACATGTAAATATTTCAAGCTCTTGATTCGACAAAGCCACAATTACTAAGCGACAGTCCCAATGTTATAAAGCAATACGTAACTGAACGAAGAACAACAT
>JASANE010008984.1:0-29916 GCA_030248225.1 Trileptium ribeirensis | reverse complement strand
CCCGTAATCGATAGCAAAATATTGATGCGTATCCGCTCGTCCCATTATTGTGCTATAGTCGTTGTAACAGAACTCATTGGTGCACTAACCATGAAACTGGATTGTTAATCTTAGCATGGGATAGTTTTATTTAGTAATGAGAAATATTTTAACCCTTTCATGCCCGAATTAATTTGTGTATCGTGCAATGTTTGACAAACTCGAGCCTGCGCCAGGGATCGAACCCGAAACGTACGGGTAAAACTTGTGTACGTAAACCATTGAGCTATCTGAGAGCTGTTTTTCGGTTCCTTAAGGAAGCTCACAATGCGGGCGAAAAATAACGCACGTTCAAACGTACGATATACGAAAAACTCAGTAAACACAACGAGTCGCAATGTGCGTTGGGTCCATTTGGACCTTGTGGGCATGCGAGGATTAAAGATATTTCCTGTTGGTTTATTTAAAAAGTGTATTGTAGTGCAGTAGATATTAAGACGCTTAGTATGTGTAAAATTGTAGTTATTTTTGACGTAGAGTGACTATCAATTGCAACCGTGCTCAGGCGCTGCACAAATAATGTATGGTTGTATCTCATGGGTAAACCTAACGGTTATAATAAATGAATATATACTATTTATGTTATGTAATTATATATGATAAGAGATATATATTTATGTGTTGGGCTTTATTGTGCAATACGTCGTTCGTTTCTGCTGTACCATTGCTTTATGTTTTAAGACGCCTAAGATTAATTCGGCGAACTGAGGATGCTCACTGAACGTTTAAACTTAAAAGCCGCGCTCAGCTTTAAAGGATTGAGTGTTCTAAACTGAGCTGTCGAGTGAAGTCGTCATAATATGTGTAATTTTTAATTCGAATAGACTAGGCTATAACCATCAGCTTATGTAGAAAATAGGTATATTCCAATACTTAAACTTGTATAATTCCAAATGGTGTTCGTGTACCCAGGCTGAAAATAACCAATTTTGTGAATAAAGCCACTATTTTGGTACCATTCGACACAGTCGACGATGCGATTCAGAAGTACGTAATACAAAAAATTATCGAAATTTTTAGTTATTAATATAAATTTTCTCAATATATGTATACTTTCATAACTCAAACAGACAACCACATTGTCTAGCTGAGTGAAATGCTGTAAAAACTGTTGTCGCAGTATTAACATTGCGCCATTCAGTTAGGTGGATTGTTCCCTATATTGTCGCCTGATTATTTATAGTTTTTCTCTAAAATATTCGTGGCAAAGCGACTATGTCGAGCCATATGTTAAGTCTACATTTTCAGTACTATTATAATGTGTAGACTTATAACGATATCGCAAATTACCGCAAGAATGTGTAATACCACTATATCTGGGCAGCACTGGATTGCGTGGGTAAACAATAAAAGCACAAAATGGGGGTTATCCCCCCAGGGTCGGTATATATTTGAAAATGGAGGATAGGAAGACATTGAAAGGCAGTCATGACAACAAAGACAAATAGGCGCGGTACAATATTAGTATATAAAGGCTTAATTTAAAATTATCTAGACAGTGCTTGGGCGTACCCAAGGCGAATGGCGTCCCCCACCCTTCACATTTTTGACATAAAATAGGCATGTATTAAACGTAGAAGTTTAGCAAATGAGTATGTAAGTAACTGTATATCGTTGAATGGCATGGTCAATTTATTGATGGGTAATACTTCCACATGCTGTGATCTGAACGCCGGATTATTTTGTTTTTACACTAAAAATGTTTATGCTATGTATTTACCGCAACCGCCGAGCTATATGGATGTTGGTCTCATTTTGCAGAGCAAGACATCTATAATAGCTGCAAATGGAGTTTTGCTATTTTGTTTACGTTGCAGCGATGGAGCGAAATGGTTTTTGAGGGGTTTGGTGAGACCTAAAATATACGGGAACGGCAATAATATGATTTTGAATGGGACTATGAGACCCAAAATATACGAATATGAATTTAGTGCACAGCTCGTATAATCTTGTACTTCATATAGTCGCCTGGTGCAACTAAATACCAACCAGTGTAGTGCATTCAATTCGTTGTGTAGCATGCGTTTGGATGTGTAGTGTACTCACATATATATAACAGATTTTTGTAATATTAAATTTTCTTCACTTCTTTGGTCATAGTAAATGTATCTAGTGTTTACATGCAAGAGCTCTTAGTATATATATCATTAATTAGTATGCGCTGGACGTGACAGTGGAGTCCATGCGCAGTTTCGTACCGAAGATTAGGTGACATCCATTAAGCGAAGTTCTGGATTGTTTCGTTACAAGCCTCCAAATTTTTTTCTTTCGTCATTTAACCTTCAACAGCTTAGTAGTTCCACTGTAACAGGGTTGTTCTGGCCTGTTACGTGGGGTTGCGCTTCCGTCGAGGTCTGTTATATACTCAGCACGTCGCAAAGGCCCCGACACACTTTGACCCATTGTCCCATCGAATGTATCTGACCTCTGTAGCACCATGGGATCGTATTGCTTGCGTATAACGTGTCCTTTATGATATTTGTGTATGCGATCCTAAGCGCTTTCAATGTTATATGCTTTATGTGAATATTCCGCAATCGTGGTTGTGTATGTAAGATTGTACATGACAGGGATTGAATCAAAGGGCCAGGATCATAGGGATGAATCGAACCAATTATACAAAATTTCTCGGGGCTTCAACAGGTCAAAATTTTCTGCGACCTCCTTAAACACGTAGGCTCAGAAGTATGCGGCGTTCACAGTAAATGTCCTCGCTGTTTGGGACTTTTGTGTCCCTGTAGTGACCCTACCGTATGTGCAGTCAGGGCGACACCCATAATGCAGATCAATTGCCATGGGTGTATGACACACCCCTATCTACTAAATGTTTTCATTACAGTGTCGTACACACCCTTAGCTACCAATTTGGCGCGAAGTAACTGCAACGGACACCGTCTGTAGCTAGTGCGATCCATTAGTCGACTGTTCTGTGAAGTTTTTTCAATTCTCGATATTTGTATCTAGGCCATAAAAACGTTGATGAAATAATGCCGCACACTGTCAACAAAACTGCGAGAAGATAAAGTATGTTTGACACTGTCGAAAAGTTACAATACCCTTAGTTTACCTCGGAAAAAATTTATATAAACATGATGGTGTCTGAGACACCCTGTTGTCGAGAGTATGCCTGACACTGCGTGGTGTACATAGGTTCCAGACGCTGGGGACATTATGAAGTGAACGCCGCATTACGACCGTCCGGGAATCGGAGGTCTCTCGAGCGTTCGACGCGTGACGAACGGGCAATAGGGTTGATAAATACTGGGGAGTAACCAAACCTCGAAGTATCAAATCTACCTCGCTTGACCAACTTATTTTATAGCGTTTAAGTTAAATCGGAAAACAATGATCAAGCAAAACAACAAGCTAGAACTCTTTTCATTAGCCGAGAAAGCTGAACACGGTGTCAACGAGCCAGTTCACGGTTGGGAAATCAAACCTGTGGGCTAAATACTTCTCGGTACACAGTTAAATGGATTTTCCAACGAGGCTAAGTAGAGCCAAATCGGTACATGCGTTATTGAGTTATATTAATCGTTACATTATTTACTCGCTGATACAACCGCTGTTTATGCTAGGTAGGATTGTTGTCGTTATTTGATCACACTTTATTGTACAAATGTCTATCTAACCACTAATTCCTTCCTGGCCGTTAGCTTCCCGATATTCCGCTGAGCCTCATTACGTGCTGTTGCTTCCGCCTGAACATTTTGGGATATAAAACTGATCAATTCAGGGCAATTTACCTTTAAAGTTTATAAGTTCTTGTAATTTTCTATGGAACACCCTATATCGGGTCCTTAGGTACTATTGTGTTCCTTAAGTGAATTTACCACTACGTAACATCTGTAATTCAATTGCTGCTCCTTGTACTGTGCGCGGGATGCGAAGAACGCTTGCCCGCACCTTCTCACGTCCACAAAACCACCCGATCAGGAGCGTTGTTATCGCTCCCTCATGTTTCAGTAGTAACTCATAGAGTTATGTACATCAACGTGTAGCCCAAACCTTAAGTATTCAAACGAGCCCCGGCGGGTCTACATAAGCACAGTCGTTTAACCGCTTTGTTATGAAGTGCGATCGTCTGTATCTCCAGGCGTAAATAAAAAGATGCATGGAACAAAAGAAAAATTCAGAGAAAATTTCGACCTATGTTCCAGATCTGCAGGTGCGGATCTTTTGTTGTCCCGCTCTTTTTAACAGGACTCTAGTTTACGGTATATCAGAAGCGCCTCGGTTTTCGAAGTTTTTCGATTGGCGATCGGAATTAAAATCCAAAAAATAAAGGGGACGAAAATTGATCGCTATTTGATGGCGACAAAATTGCTATTTTATACATAGGTGAAAATGTTGAGGTCAGGCGTAACGCCCGATTTCTTCGAACCAGTTGGCCTTCGACACCACGGAGTTTGGTAGACTCTACTGACCGGCTCCGTGGATATTTTAAATGTTATTTCGATATCGTTTTGTTCTCGGTTTTTGCGCAACGACTTGCATCAGATGATCGATAAGGAATCCACTTGGCGTCCTGTGCCACGTGAAGGGGTAGTAGTTGATACTCTCCGCCGTGATTAACGGTGTAAGTATGGGTGGGCAATTAGGGTCAAGACAATGGTTTCCCCAAGGTTAGGTTACAGGTAGGATCGTGCTTTATGACTAAATACTTACCATAAAATTTTAACTTTGTATGTAGCTAGTTACACTGCCCTGAATTGAGATTCCGTCCGCAGTACGGCACTCTCGTCGCTCTAGAACCGCTACACACATTATGTTTCTGGAACTACCTAAACTCTGGTCGAAAGTTTTAGTGCGAACTTAGGTACGATACTTTGGTCGAAGTCTTACTGTTCCACGTGATCATAGGTAGAACACAAAATGAAATGTTTGAATGTCACAGATGCAATTTTCAAGCTTATTAAGTTGAGTTAGGGTGTCAGAGAATATTTTCCTGAACTGATCACGGTTATAAGTTTCTTCAGTAGGGAATCTTAAGTTGGGAAACTGCTCATAAGAATTGTTGGATATTAGACTCAAGACACAGTTGCCTAACTTTAGTTGAATGTTCGGCGCTCACACAGCGTTTCAGGCCCAACGGAATGCTTACTAGGTAAAGGCGCGTGGGTCTTCGCGGGCCCCGCCTTGCCCCGGGCAGGTAACTTAAACTAACGTGTGATAAGCAAACTAAGAAAATTCGGGATTCTAAACCCGGCCTCTGGGCCGAGGCGTGGTCCCGCGCCAGGGCCACTATGAAAATTTCTAGGACCCAGTAAATTTGAGTTTATTGGCAATATGTTGGGATGTAAGGATTTTCTGGTTTAGATTGGCATTGTTTAATTAAAATGCTTTCTTCTTCGCTAATGTTTCCGATTATTTTATGTGATATCCTGGAGTTATGCATTGCGTTCATGCACTGATTTGATAATGTTCCAATGTGATGATATTATCAAGATCAGACTCTAGGGAAACCAAATTTCTTTGTGTAGGCTTGCCTCTATTCAACCAAAATGACCGATCGTAATACCGACCAGAGAATAAGTTCATCGGATCACCCTCTGTCCTAGAAATCACACGGGGTTCATGCATTATTTTTATAGGTATACATAGAATGCTGGAATTTTGCGAAATTACCAGGAATTGCGTCCAATCGTCGCGATTTCCTAGTGCACTCGAGGTCCGCGTGGAATTTCAGCAGTTTTAAAGGCGTTAACATCGCGCTAAAATGTAGCCCTCAGAGTAACATTGAGTTTTTGCCATAGTTTTGGTCACCCCCATTTATTTCTGGACTATGGATTCATTTGGATACCAACAAACAACTTGCAAAAGACCCATGAAGGGCATCATGAGTTGTTGTTACATCATTTAGACCCATAGTTGCAACAAATACCTATCAAGGATACAGAGTTCGGTTTAAATCAATTGCTCATTGCATCGAGATTTGTCAGACTGTTCACCGAAAATTTTCTAAGGAGTTAAAACTTGCAAAAGCTGCTCACTTTGTAGGGTTCTCCTTGGAGCATAGAACCGAGTATCTATTTACTGTCGGAGTTACGTCAAGGTACCAATCTCGCATGATAATCCGACAATCGAGCCCCAGCATCACCTTTTACACAACAAGCTCGGCACTATCCGTAGGATCAAACAACTTAGTAAATAGTTAATGTGCATCGATTAGACGGACATGGACTGGCAAGTATTCAATAGGGGATCATACCAGTGCAATGAATCACGGGTAGGTAATCAGGCTTACAACGATCCAAAATAGTGACGGAAACAGGATAGGATAAAAAGCGGGAACAAAACATGACCTATAGCATGCGCCTTCACCCTTTAAAATTCGCTCGGATCTGAGAAAAGTTTTTCCTCAGACCCGCTGAGAGCAAAACCCTTAAATTTTTTCAGAGCGACATGATCGCTGACTTTTTCAGTTTTTGTTTATTTCAGCATTATGACCCTTTAGGTCTTACATAGTTTCGGGGTTCAGATATGTATATTGGTTATGTATTTGATTCAAAATGTCTATGATGACGGAGTCGCAGGCTGGACCTCTTACCTCGAACGCGCTTGTGAAAGGCCCGACTTGCCAGTTCAGCATAGGTCACGACTCCTAGGTTCCTGTAGGTAGGACAGGAATTGTTAACTTTATGATTATGTTCCGGAAATGCCTTACACTCATCGGAAAATGTCTTCCCAAACTTGGCACAATGTGCTCGCCCTCCGGGAGATACGTTTCGGACCGACTTCAAAGTCTGCCTACAACCACATCATAAGCTGGAGAAAGGCCCTCAGTGTTCGTCGGACAGTCTGATAGTCGGATTATCTTAGTAGTACTATAGTTACGAAACGCTGATCGAGCTCGTTGTAATACGCCCTCACGAACTTGTCACAAAATGTCACTTATAGGATTTACGAGTGTTTCTTCAACAATGTACCTTTAGGGTCATACCACTTCACATCGGAGGGATGCCCTCTTAGGTTTTCGGATAGACCACGGGCTGAACGTGTGAGAAAGTTTCTAGTTTTAATTCCTTACCCAAATTCCCCGGAAATTTGTGGATCAACATAGGTACAAATCGTCCCCTCTCTAGGGCATAAGGTTTGGACCAACTTTAGGCCCTTCCCGCCGTCTTATCGTAAGTTCCAGGTCTTGTTTAAGCTGATGATTAGACTGTCATAATCACAACTATAGTTTCGGGAAATTATGCGTACCCCTGAAGGTACCCCCACAAACTATGCACAATATGCCCCCCAGTACATGCGATTTGTAGCGCAACTTTGGGCCCTTGAGGCTTTCTTGATTGTGATTGTAGGAATGCCCCTCCTGGATTTGTGGATAGGTAGGAAACAAGACTCGTTGAAGAATCCACTAGCTTCGGTTCTTTCTCGAAGAACGTAGGAAAATAGTGTAACCGAGTCGACATGAAGCGCCCATTGTTAGAGATCGCAAATTTGGGCTATCTTCAGCCTGATTGTAATTTCATCACTACAATGAGGAGGAATACCCCCAAGGTTAATTAGCCTGGAACTAGGACTGCCCTTTACAGGGTGCACCACCAAATCGAGCATTGGCTTTGGGACATCCTCAAGCCACCTAAAAAGATTACAATTTGACGTCTAATGATGTCGGTTGCATTTGCACTTATATAGATTTGTGTATTTATTGGTAAACTATTAAAGACTACAGTCTCTTACAGCTATCTGTCATAGATTTAAATGTCTAACAAGCAGTCAGTAAAGACAAAAATCTCTAGCAGGCGATGGCGCAAGAAACTAAAATATCATATAACCATCTATTGGAGATTTAGTTTCTTGCAAACGAATATTAAAGACAATACTGCCCACTTTTTGTACTCATTATTCTGTTAACCTGCATAACTGGCTACTTGCTCATAAATAAGTTGACTGAGCAATCTTAGTTTTACAAAGGCTGCCCTTTCAAACTGTAGTGGACAACTCATATAATCTCGCAAGTAAGCAATTTAGGGATCGCGGGAAGGAAAGGATCTCACATCACTGATGAGTATATTAGCCTGGGCATTGCCTCAGGCCACCCAAAAAGGTTTCACGGAAAAATGTAAACAGATATCACCTTAGGTTGTATTTGAATTGGTACCTTCTCGCAAATAACTACCCCGAAAAACCTTTGCTATACATAGGCTCCTAATTACATAGGGTTGTTGTCACTACAGAGCTAAATTAGCGTATCCCATGAGAACAGAGCCTCAGGCCTCATGTACTCTCAGCTCATTAACCTGGATATACCCTCAGGCCACACAAATTTTATGAGTCTTGCATTGAGAAAACAAGACGCCTTCATTAACGTAACGACGTTTCTCGGTGGCACAGTAACTAGTCATTTACGAACATAATCTTAGTTTTACTTGGGTTACGCACTGCACGCTGCGGTAGTAATCGTGAAGACTAGGGAGTAAGGATCAATCTGAAGTACTATGGCCAAAGATTAGTCTCAGTCTCAAGCAATCACATGATTTGGTCTCCATTTCAAGGGTAGATGGTGGGCAAAATATAACAACAGCGCAACAGTCGTTTAAGACCCACATGTGAATAAACCCTCCTAAGAGCACCCGAATTTAAATCTGTTTTGCGCAGCGGATTTCAGCCGGATCTAAAGCGATATAACAAGAACTGGAAAGAAAAGCGCCTTAATCCTTTCATGCCCACTGGGTCCAAATAGACATAACGCACATTGCGAGTCAGTGTGTTTTCTGAGTTTGTCTAATGTCGTACGTTTCAATGTGCGTTGTTATCCGCTCACGTTGTGAGGTTCTTTAAGGAACCGAGCAACAGCGCCCAGATAGCTAAGTGGTTTGCGTACACAAGTTTCACCCGTACGTTCCGGGATCGATCACTGGCGCAGGCTTGATTTTGTCAAACATTGCTCGATACACAAATTAATACGGGCAGGAAAGGGTTAACCTCCCTTAGGACTTTCGAACGTTATAGGTAATCCAAAAATAGAAAAAAATTGGTAGGCGCTGGTATCTCACCCGAGTTTCGAGAGCTTTAAACCGTCAGGGTGCGAGCGTCGCTCCCAGTAATGAACGCACCACGATACGGGTTCACGCAAGTTTCGCGATAAACCCTTAACGTACCGTGGCACGAACTTCAAGTTCAACTTCTTTTCTAAATAGTGAAAAATGCTTCGAAATATTAAGTTCCCCCGGTTGGGTTTGACTCTACTTAACAGTTAATTCAAAATGTTTCGCCCGCTCCCTTAGCCCTTGATGGCAAAAGTGTTTACTAGGATACACAAAAAGTGGATGAGGCTACCCCCTCTAACCCGAGCTGCCAGCTCAAGGGAATCGTCAAGTACGGAAACCGTACGACGAGGAAAGTGTGGGTTGGCGGATAAGACATCACCGCGACGAATGGCAGTGCGACTTAGAAACCCGCGATCACGCGTCCCGACAAACCGGTGTGAAACCAAATGGAGATATAGTGACGAGAGATCCGAAATATCTAACCGACCACGTTCGATCCGACCCTGCTGCTCAGGGGATACACTGCGACTGATTAACCTGTCGGCTTCAGAAACTTCGCGACCCCGTAACCTGTTGGCCCTGTGCAAATCTCTCAGTAACATTCGACTCGTTATTCCCGACGCATGTTATGTACTTAACCTGCTGGCTGCTGTATAGCCGAGTGGATTATTCGCCTAGTTAAAAGTTCCGATAGGGAGTAGCGACGACCCTGAGGGCTCGGAACACAGCGATGGGAACTCCTTATAATTCGTAAATGTTTTTGGACCTCAGCGACCGGTGCCGTACAGGGGATGCTTCGGTCCTCCAGGACCGCCCCAATGTCTTCTTTTCCCCTGGGGTATCGATGAGAAAGGTTTTGAAACTCTTGGTCTTAACTAAGTTTTCCCGCACGCGCAGAGGATTATGTCAAGATAACCCTGTTGAAATTACTGGACCTAATCATCGCCAGGAGCGATCTAACGATTGAAACTGCTATATAGTAAAATGGATTCCATGAGAGCGATTTTTATCCTAAGGAAGTTATGGAGTCTGAGATTTTACAAGACCTCAATCCCTTTTAGTTCCAACGATTGGGTTTTATGTTGCAGTAACAAATCGGATTTGCTTGCTGGTTCCTCTCGGGTTTTCGACAATCACGTTCGGAACACGCCTGGTGAACATACGATTTGTCAAACGCTTTAAGATCACGGCTGATACCCCTGCTCGGTGTAGAGTATTTTAAATCGGGAGTACCCAACCGTGCCCACCATATCAGTTACATAGCCTTCCGGGAACCCAAGGATTTACTAGGGAGTTATAGTTCATACAGTACAGGTCGAGTATTAGGAAACACTGTTCTCTTCAACTTCTACTTAGGGCTACGTTAATAATCGATAGTCTGCTGTGATTAAGCCTCGACGTGTACCGCTTGTCCCTTATACTAATTAAAGGAAAGAGCAAGGAGTGCGAGAGTAAGGTCCATCAGACATCCAAAACTTAACACGCCCATAAAGGACAATCGATACCAACTGCTATCAAATTTACTTAACCAAATTACGCCAACATAATGAATCAAATTATCACCTGCTAACGATAATACCGTCATTTCCGAATCCGTCTATAAACTTTCAGGGAACTGTCGGAACCCTGTGGGGGGCACATTGGTCAAACCCGTTGCTGAGCGAATTAGTGCCATAAGAAGCCACAGCCGAGGCAAATTTCGACTAAGTTAGACATTGCTATTCGACACATTTCGTTCATACCATACTCATACTAAAATTGTTCTAGGGATTTTAAACAACTTCCGAGTGAGATCGCTATAGGGAATATCGGCATGGCACTATGGCATGTGAGCAGGTGTCAGTGTCAGCCTCCCTGGGGGACTTCAGCAATCATGCCACCTACTAGACATGTGCGCAATCATTCGGGCGGGGTCCGAACACACCTCGTGAAGCGAGCCTGCGACTGTCGGATAAGACTGATGCCGCGAGCAGAGTGCGTACTAAAAATCCTCAGCTAGGCAAAATGTTATCATATAATGCGAATTTGAAACCCATCTAACATTTTAGTGATTAGTTCAAGGAATTTAGTGGATATTATAAGCAGAATATTTTAACTCTGTTTGCCCAGTGGCAATGAAACAGTACCAGTACGACGCAAACGCTATGTCATAAAATCCAATTGTTGACCGAAATGAATTATTCTAATTCCAAATAATAAACAATTTATTTATAGCGACAACTATTCAAATGCCAATCGAAATCGATTTTCTACTGACGACCCACTAATTTGTTCAACTAGTGTAAACGAGTGTTCACAGAAATATGTAAGCGTAGCTGTGAAAATTAATAAAATTCGACAGTATGACCCGGAAAACCAGTCTATTGCAACATTATAATACCGCGGTATGAAAATTGACGGTCCAGTGTACACTGGATAAATGCATATAGATAAATACATATACGTTTATCAACACAAGCATAGATTATATTCCTGTAAAACATCGCAAAAGCTTTCACGGGAACTCAAAAATTCTAAGAAAATGCATATATACACACCTATATTTTAGATGCATACTATGTCTTATATATTATAAAAGAAAAACGACGAGTTTATATATGCATATGCAAAGATTATCAACCATCTGACGAGCTGTATATACGTAAACCTATGTACGTATAGACGTAGCATAAATACATAATGTTGACAACTAACAGTCTATAAGTTTCATACAACAAAACTCTATACAAAAAATCTTTATGCTTCAGAGAGATATTTATGCCGTTGCTTCAAATGGGTGAATAGAATCAGGATATATACCTACAAGTATATAACTGATTATTAAGCAAGCTAAACAGATATATTGGTATTTTATTAGTATACAGCACATATGCGTCGTTCACAGAGAAATGTGCGTGTAATAACGGGACTCAGATGCATGGCGCAACTTCCTAACACCATGCCCATACGACCCCGGCTATCGTGACATCAAGGGCGGACCATGAATGATAATATTTTCATCCCTATTCTTGGTCAGACCCAAGAAGCTACGCAGCTTAGCAGGCCGCAGACGCGCTTCACGAGGTGTGCTCGGACCCCGCCCGATTGGTTGCGCACGTGTCTAGTTTTTGGTATGATTGCTGAGGTCCCCCAGGGAGGCTAGCACCGACACCTTGTCACAGGTCATGGAGCTTAGCCGTTATTTCCTATCTTAGTCTCAGTTGTTTGGTTCAATTTAATTGCGTTGAAAGTTAAAGTAAAATGTGAAAATTGCCCTAGAAAATTGGAACTCAATAATCAATGGCGTGGCCTGCTTCCTTCAATAAACTCTATCCGGACGAACTGGTACCTTGACCAGTGGAAATTCCAGCTTATTAAAATAGAGTAAGTTCCTAGAGAATTTTGAGTCACTGTCATGAACGAGTTAAATTTTGCTTGTGTTCTCGATTATCTCATTCCTTGGTTCCATTGATAAAACGAAAATGGATATATCAGAAGGCCATGCACGCCAGTGCTTGTGACATTCTCGCCCACAAGCCGTGGAGAGCAGTGCTTGCTCGTCCGAGAGGACAAACCATATTAATTCCTTATCGTCTCGGTATGAAATAAGGCTGTACTCGGTGTTAATGATACAAAGTTTATTCAGATGATTATATTTTATCGTGGATACGAGCAACTCGTCAGCTATGGAGTGCAACAGCAGGGGCCCTAGAGTGCTTCGAAAATTGCTGCTTACAGAGGGTTGTCTTAAGCGACGACTCTTTACACGTGATGACAAATATTAGGCGGGTTTACAGGGGAAACGATGGCCAAATCTGACTATGCAAACTCCACAACTCAACCAGCTTGCTAATCACCCTGACTTTAATGATGGGGCACTCCTAGAGGCGTACGACGCCTCATCTTTACGATAAGCTCACAGCCATAATTATACATTGATTCGATTTACCGTATTGAGTGACCTTACCTATCAAACCGTACGACTGACCGAATGGAGCGCAAGAGAATAAGGGGGGTGGAATAATTCATCAGATCCTTCACGGTGGGAGTTGATCGTAGCGTGAAAATAGAACGATGCGATCTCCTAGGCGACTGGTGGGCCGCCATCCAGGGGCGGGCCTAGTTATTTGGTTGTTTATCTCGACTCCTCGGTCGATTTTATAGGAGGTACGGTGGGGGTACGTCACACAGGCGGTATACGCCCTGCCCACCAATTTTCCGGCCTCATTTTCTACCCTTAGGGCTGTTTTAAACTACGGGGGCACGGGACGGTCGGCCCCAAACGCTTCCGCGTCTTTTGTTTTCTCTTCGGTTGTTTTCTCTTCGCCTCTCTCTATCGGAGGTATATTTCTCGTCCACTGCATTGTTGCTAGTCCTCCGTCCCTAATCTGCGTTTCTGTTCAAGCTCAAACACGGCATGAGCATTGAACAATCCACTACGCTACAAATTTGGAAACCATAGTAGCAAACCATTGAACAAGTCCCTATTTCTGTGGCGTGCACGTTCAAGAAAATTTCATCGTGGTCGGCTCAGGAATATTCGACAACCCTAACTCAACAGCAGCAAGTCTGTAAAACCTGGACGAGAAGCGTCCATTTTGTTGTGCCCTACCTAAGACCACGGGGAATCAGAAAGACTTCGAATTGGCTGATCAGTCCTCACAGCGCTCTGTGCGGGTGTACCCTAAATCGCTTAATGCCTCCTGCATCGGAACTCTACACGAAAGACTGATTCCATTCAGTTTGTGCGTAGCAGTTCTGAGGGGACTGGGTGGGTGAAGACCCGAACGCGAATAGTTCTACCTATGGGCGATGGACGTGCTACATTCATGAAATACCTAAACGAACGGCCTGTTACTCTTCATTCGGCAGGGAAAACTAAACCCCATGCAGCCACTAGACCTTCAAGTACTTACGAACGTTGATCCTTGGGGCAGCACCAGCTGAACCCCCTTCGCGAGGTATGCACCTTCGCGGAAAATCCTTCGTCCATCGAGTCGATACGAAGCAAAAGCGAAAACCGAAAAACCAGAGCTACATGAAAACCAAGAACACAAGAATAATGCGTCGGAGCCGGTCAGTAAAGTCGACCGAACTCTGCGCTGTCGAAGTCCAACTGATTCCCCATTTTCGAGTGTCACACCCAACCTCGATAATCTTGTCGATCTTTTCGTGTGGTTTTTTCTTGGTCGCCAATCATGGGCGAGTTTATGCGGGTCGTGGTTTACTGAGCTGAACTAGGGATCCAATCGGAAAATTCACAATTTTTCGGAAGTGGCTTGTACCGTAAACCCTCGATCTCCATTAAGCAGAGTCGGCTTCAGTTGAAATTGCCGACAACAAATTCAAACCCTCCGAGTGCTCGGAGGTCACCCATCTGTGATCCTAGCCCCAAATTTCGCATGAAATCTGCGCTTTTTAAGTTCAAATTTCCTGTAATTAGCGCCGGATGTTCTGTGAAATTCAATCCAACGCCCACGTCTTTAAGACAATATCCGGTCCCATAGTGACTTTCGGGTCACCTACTTTCCAGCTATTTCCTCAATTTAAATTTGTTTGTTCTTTGATCGCTTAATCGTCCTCTTATCGTCCCACACAACGACCAGCACTCGGATATCCCAACGACTTGGTACGTCGTGGTCGGTCCCATCTGCTGTGTTGTCTTTGACATCTCAACTCGCCGCCCATTTAATTAAGCTAATGACGGCTTGAATAGTGACCTCCTATCATGAGGACGCCTCAAAACGTCAAGCAAAACCGCATCTTTTTTGCGATTTCTACTGATCAAGCCTGCTTTCACTCGTCCCACGGGGGGAAGAACCGATGGTTGAGTGAGCCCGTCTTGGGGCTGGGGGTAGAATATCCTCCAGAGGCAACCCGACTGGGCGGGGACCCTACTCTGACACCTCAGAGACCCACGGGAGGGCCTTAAACGCACCCCCGTCCTTTCCAAACATCCATGTCCAGTCCGTTCGTAAAACTCTCAAATTTAAGCGAGATTTGTACGTGGTGTCCTCGTCCGTCCGTTTTTTGTGTGTGTCATGACAATACATATATAAATATATATATCCGTACGCACATACACACATACATACACATGAACACATACTAGACATAGCGGCGACCAGAGCGACAGAGAGGTCGATCGAGTATACAACAAAAACACACACGCACAACGCAGGCACAACAACAACAACGACTACCGACCAAAGAAGTCGGTTAGAGAAAGAGCGAGGACAAGAAGACAAAAGGACATCGAGGACACGAAGAGGGCGTGGGAAGGGAAGCGGGACAAGGGGAATACCGTGGGGTTTTCGAGGGGTTGGGGTTAGATTCGGTCCCAGGACGACAAATGGAGTCGATCGGTACCAAACATGAGGGGGGAAGACGTATTATTGGGTCGGGACCCACGACTCGATCCGGACGTATATAAATATAGGGGGTTTTAGCAGGCTCTCCTGCCCTAACGGTTGGGCGGAGCGTCGCCCGCCGGGCATCGTTGGGCTCGCCATCAGGTGGCGATTCGAATGAGGGGTGATATCCCTGTCGGAGCGGCAGGGGTTAGAAGATTACTAAACTCATAGCATTTAGGGAGAGAGACGACAATGGTGGGAGCGCTTTCATCGGCTGTCCCGGGTTAACGGGGCGTCGACGAGACGAACCCAATGAGGGTCGGTTCGCCCGCTTTAGAATGGAGAGGAAAATCTCAGATTAGCTGTGCCCACGAGTG
This sequence comes from Trileptium ribeirensis, assembly GCA_030248225.1. NCBI lineage: Eukaryota > Metazoa > Nematoda > Enoplea > Enoplida > Thoracostomopsidae > Trileptium > Trileptium ribeirensis. The sequence continues at coordinate 14,169 of JASANE010008984.1, read as the reverse complement.
GTTGGCAGCAGAAATTTAGACACCTGTGAGTGACTACAGCGAGCGGGTCAGCGGAGATTCGGACGGGGGCCCAACATACATTATTGAACTTATCTAGGTGAGATGAGCTAAATGAGTGGTCGCGAGCACCAATTCAGAAATAGGGTGCACCAACGAGGACACAAAGGGTGGGGGAGTCTTACCAGGACATGTTACGGCGTAATAACAGGGCGAAAAGACCAGTCGGCCTGGGCTATGCCCACGGAAAGATATTCCGGGTGACGAAGGAGAGCATAAAAACCTGGTACGTACACATCATCATCATCACACATGAATGCCTATAGCTATATATATACATATATACATATGCACGTACCTAACAATAAAAGGTGTCAGTCCGGTTCCTTTCGCGACCACCTAACTTAGCGTAAGTAGCGGTGATCGTGTCGCGTTAAGCGTGCGACCTTGGAATTGTCCGGGGCAATTTAATCCCTAACTAAAGTCCTCCGAACATTTCTAATTTCGTGATCCGGCTATTTCAGGATCATATTGCACTAGACGGGTGCAGGCCATCAAATTAACCCGGTATCCGTCGTCCTGTGTAAGCTCGAAAGCTATCGTAAGCGTAAGTTTAACTGGTTTCCGCTTGTGATTTCCCGTGACCATTGCTTAGTATGCAGCTATAACTAGGTAAATTTGATGTTTTTGATTTCTGTCTTATTAAACTTGTTAATTTGCACGTGCAGCCAGGGGCCTCCTATCCCAGGACGGTCATAACCGTCAAAGTTTCAACGTATAGTGGCGACTGGTTGGGGATTCTGCGTGATGCCCATTTTCTGTCGGCGTGGGGCTTAGTGTCCATTCTCCTAAATCAGTTGAATCAGCCTAATTTTATTTATTTCGTTCAGCCTGCCTCGCACAACACTCCTCCAGGTGATCAAACAAGCACTTGTCACATAAAGGTATAGAGGTAACAATTATGACATATAGCATCAGATAAAACAAACTAGATTATATTATACAGCATAGAATGAAAACGAACCAGACTATCTTACACGGTATAAAATGATAAACGAACAAGATTATGTTATGCGGCATGAAAATGATAAAACAAACCAGATCAAATTATACGGCATGAAAATGATAAAGCCACCCAATTTATCTTATACAGCATAAAGTCATAAAACGACTCAATGTATATTATACTGCATAAAGTTATAAAATGAACCAATTTTTATTATACGGCATAAAGTGATAAAACTACCCAATTTATGCTATACGACATAAAGTGATAAAACGAACCAATTTATATTATACGGCATAAAGTGACAAAACGACCCAATTTATATTATACGGCATAAAGTGATAAAACGAACCAATTTATATTATACGGCATAAAGTGATAAAAACGAACCAGATTATTTTATACGGCCTAGAATGATAAAACAAATTGTAAGTCATCGTCACCACTGGTTCCCATTCCCCCGAGTGAGTTCCTGGAGTTTCCCTAATAATTTTCACACCGAAATCAATGAAAAGTTACGTAACGGAGCCGGAACGGTCCTGCTACATGTGCACTTACTCGACGTCGTCAACATATACACACATGTGTATGGAAACATTACGGTAGATAGTATGTAACACCCTTCGCGAGTTGTTACGCAAACTGGGTTCTACGTAACAACTTTGGTACTTTGTTACGCATAAGCACTTGTATGTAACAACATTGCTAATGTTTACGCTCGAATGATGGAACGTACACTCGCGGCTTTATAACAACAATTGAATGTGCCTTAAGTGCTGGGGGAAGGGCTGGTGGGATCGGTTTGTGCGTTGGGCACCAGGTGCGGTCAGCACACCTGCCGGGGAGGGGCATATGACAAATGATTTCTTGAGATATATTGTATAAATTTTATCTCACAGGTTGAATACAGCAACTTTGACAAAATAAATGTTGCATAGGAAAGTCGTACATTTTGCTCTATTATAGTCCGATAGACCCGTTTCGTCCTTCACAAAATTTTTTCACTTTCACATTCGTATATATTCTTCACCAAATTTTGTCATTTCCCTGCCTCTATTAAAATAGTAATACTGTTTACTTTAATTCGGTTGTGGGTCAACTTCATGTCCTCCAGTTAAATGACTACAATTAAAACTTAAAACACAGCTGAGAAATTAGAAATGTATTGCCCGAAACACAAACGTTATAAAATAAAATTTAAAGCGCCGAGTTCGAAAATTTAGATGTGTTTGCGCAGTGCATAATCAAATTTAACGTTTTAACCAGAGCAATCGCTTGTTTCTAAAAGAAATTAGAAAATCGACTGTCATTTAAAATGTAATTTTGTCGTATCATCAAACATAAACATTAGAGAATAAACAAATCCACCACCCATTAACACGGCTTTCTAGCGACACACGAATTTTCAATGGAACGTCGGCTGCATCCCTATTAGCCTGAAAGAATTCGAAAAAATATTTCAGCTATTGTTTGCCTCAAAGGTAATAAACATAAAAATTGTAACACAATACGTATAAATTTTCAATCTTACTACTTTTCCACTTATTGAGCGGGATCTCGGAGCATCTTGGTTAAACTATGCAAAAGTACTAACTGCGGCATTACAGTTATCGTAAAATGTTTTTCTCTGCTTTCACTCGAAAAATAAAATGTTCTGTTGAGACTGTTGCGAGTTTTTCCGTTAGCAAACAACTCGGAATTTGAGAATTTACACGCCCAACGCGCCAATCGATTCCGCGCTCCTCGCTCGGCACCGTGGTTGCCGTAAAATTTCGCGAAAATTGGGAACCATTAAGTAAACTAAGAGAACTCTTTAGTAAACATTGCCAAAAATTAACAAAAAGGGCGAAAATTCAGCAAAATTGGAGAAATTATAAACTTCTACTAATTTCGACATTCTACCTAGCTATCTACGCCAACCGGCTGACTCTTCGGAAGCCGAAGACCGACCTCTAGCAGTGGACACCTGCGCGACAGGTTTTTTTTTTTGTTTTTGGGCTGTGCCATCTTTTTTTTGTTTTGGTGTGTTCTCTTCCTCCCCCTGGGTTGTTTTTTTTTTGTTGCCGGCTGCGTGCGCGGGGGCGCTGGTTTGTCTTTCCTCCCTTATTTTTTAAAAATAAAAATAATAAATTACGGAACGCAGCAATTTGTCACTAATAGCATTAACATACGCCATCAGTAGCTGGGGATGCTGGAACGAATGACAAATGTATAAAAACATTCAAACTATTTGATTTTTAGCTATTACAGTCAATGTAAAAGGAAGAATTTCTGACGTACAATAGTCCAAACCCAAGAGCCTGAGTACACAACTACAACGTAGTATGTAACGGTAAAAATTCATTTAGTTAAAGTAAATAAACTTCATGCGTTAGGTATGTGCAAGAACACCATTTGGTGTAATGGTTGCAATTGTAGCAAACATAAATTAAAATAACTAATACTAAAGTAGCAAATACTAATTTTTATTTAGGAAAAACCACTTAAAATCGTATAGCCTGTAATAAAACATCAAAAAATACTCAATCGGGCTGTTAAATTCTAGATATGCCACAGATCTGCAAGTTCTACAATACAAGCTCAATCGTGTGAAATAATATATAGGTTAGTAATACTAGAACGAATATATTAATAATTAAATCGTCAAGGTCTCGCCTCCATAGGTAAACCGGCGTTGCTGTCATTGCCAGCAAATATCATTATGCATATGCAGTATACATTGTTATTTTAAAACCACACTCTTTACATATAGTCCTACTAAACAAAGAAAAACACACAAGCAGTAATGATACTTATAAAGCACGATTTCACCCTACAAAGCTAGCAATAATATAAACTCGAATATAAAAGCCTAAAAGTAGATATAGATCTACATTTTATATACATGGGACATTATGATTGTTAAATATAAAAACTAAACAGCACTGAAATAGTCATATATTTAAATATATGTCTGACAATTTTCCACACTCGGCAACATCTCAGACGATCTTACAACATAAAACTCTATCACCCCGAGACATTTAAGCAATCAGTCAGACATAAAGCACAGAAATTTTTCACCACCCTTTCTCACAACAGAGCTAGCTTGCCGCCATATCATTCTGAATAGACATTCCATTCAGGTTGTTCAAAGTAAAACACGTATAGAACTTTTATGATAGTTTCGATATATGACACGAGATACCTTGCACACATACACATTTAACACTAATTCAAATTTCAAAATTACGTAGTTCCGTTAGCGCACAGGCCAAATTGAGCAGCTGCGTCGATCCTGGACATACTGGTATCACATTCAAAGAATGTAGTTCAAAACGGTTACCAAACTTTCAAAAAAGCGGAAAAAACAGTAGTGCAGTCGCATGTGCCATTAATATACGAATTTAGTCACAAGCATGAAAATGTGGAGTATTCTGTTTTACCCAACTTTAATCGCCATCTGGTGTGAAAGGCATAATCCGAAATTAAATTGACAATTCATAAAATGAATGACACCAGCATTACCATGGTAAATACTTTAGTTACGCAATATATAAAACCAATTCGCCGTACTGTACAAAATATCTATATAAGTCCGCATGGGGCTATCGCATAGGGTTATAGTATTGCACTTGTGTACCATCGGATGAAGCAACGGCATTTTGACGTAATGCTACAGAGTTTAAGAAATCAAATTATTTTCCACTAGTCGTTTCATAATACCTTTACATACATACACAGATATTATAGTACTGCAGCAAAGACTCATAAGGCATAATGTTGAAGAACCCTTCATTCTTATTAGAAGAATCAACGTCTGCCTCCATGTGCAGCTGACTCAAATCTGCGATAGTCTAAATCGTGAGAGCAACATTTCTTTCTATTGTGATACTCACCAACAAACCTCGCTAAATTAATTTGCTCCAAAATATCATTCAAATTTTGTAAACACCTGATAGTTAGTGGCATTAGGATTGAAATGCAACAAAGAACCCAACACATAACGTTGCAAATTCATAGCATTCTCTCATCCGGTATCGCAACGTGCACTGCATCCAAAAATTGATTTCATTAACAATGTTCGTTTACCAAAAATAAGTCTAGTTAATATTTAACATAGCTTTGAACACTTACCATATTGTCGTGTCATTTTCTGTATCGTCTGCCTTCCAAGACCTTCGTACATCAACCCCACAAGGTGTGAATTTTAACGATTATTAGGCACACGGCCGGATTTATACTCGTTATTATTCGTTTCATCATGCCGCAATGACTCTATCTCTTAAATTTTTACACAAAATCCTTGTAGCGCCTTAGGATCAACGAGCCATGTGAATATCCACAATAATCGCCAAATAATAGGATGCTGAGATGCGGCTGCGACAGTAATTGATAAGCAGAGATGCATCTGTGGTGTAACACAAATGAACTAAAGTCCCAAATTTAAGCAGCTGGCAGACTGAATTACCTGGTAATACAACCACAAAATCCGATCCGCAATATATGAGTGACTTATGACTAACGCAGACGTAAAAAATTTTAGCTGATAGGGAACGTCCAACCAGCGAACAAACTGTCGCACAATAGCTAACAAATAACTGGAGCACCGAATAATCGTCAAACTCTAAGGCTGTTGGATAAGACTGATGCCACGAGCAGAGTGCGTATTAAAAAATCCTCAGCTAGGCAAAATGTTATCTTAATGCGAATTTGAAATACATCTGACATTTAAATGATTAGTTCAAGGAATATTAGTAAATATTATTAGCAGAACGTTTAAGTCTCTTTACCCCAGTGGCAATGAAGCAGTAGCAGTACGACGCAAACGCTATGCCATATTTGACGGAGGTGCGTAAATAGGTTTGTACCCATGTTAAAAGGCGCAATCAAATGTGGCGGGCGTGAGGTATCGCTATAGATTTTTTGAGAAAATGTCGAGGTGATTTAACCACGGCCTTGAGAAAGGATTCTAAACTTTTATTCAAAATTCGCGTCACTTTATTGAACACTTGTAAGATAATATGGTTTATAAAATAACGTTATTTTTCATTGTGTTTGGAAATGTTTGATATGGATTAGCAAACAACTATATAAAAATTACATATACCGCCCCTAGGCAACATATAATTCAGCTGACAAAACTTCCTTCAACAGATGAACTTATACGAAATTTATAAATACACTAAGTCGACAAACAAGCCGTTTGCCGCACATTGACTACGATTGTCTGTTGATGGTTCATAACGCACGCGTGTAACTAATCAATTTTTCAAATGCAATGGCTGACATTATTGCACACCCTGCGTCTTAGCCAGAGTAAGTCTGTCTCGTGGTCGTGACAATTCTAAATATGTGACTGTAGACGACTGTAAACTGAATCGTATAGTATATGAAATGTGAAAAAATTTCAGACGATGTAATTTTAGTTGCAACAAATATATTTATGATTAGATGGGTGGCTATGTGCTTCGCGCAATATCGAGCGCCCACAGCTTCAAGAAAGACTTTTCAATCAAATTTTAATTATATATTGTTATAATTCAAATATTATAATTATATATTTTGTGATATAAATGAACTAGTTTGACCATATTCTAGGTCCATTTACAGTTTACAGGCACCGTTCCTGTTTCTGTTGTTCATTGGTGAGTGTATATTGTGTAAAACGTCTATTAAAATTTGATAATGCGGATGCGCTGATGAGTACGGTGTAGGCATAGGGTTTTCTGGTGCCAAAGAGTAATCTCAATAACCGGTTTCGGAGAAAATTGTATACTTATTTCCATCTGTAGTACTTAGTGATAATCGTGTACTCCGTGGTAATATTGTTTTGTAACACAACAAAAGGAATTTTAGCTCAATAGTTGGCATTGTAAAATAAAAAATGACCAAATATATCCACTAAAAATTTTTCATTTCAACCATGTAGGAACCCTTCTTGAAGTCATGTGTATCCATAGGATAAGGAGTTGCAGTTGCAGAATTCAAATATTCAGATCCATATAATCAGAAAACGTCAGCGCAAGCTTCGGTGAGTTGTGAAATTTGTTTAGAGAGCTGTGGTGTATGTTAAAATTTAACTTTTGTCAAATTGGCATACTGAGCGCAGTTCAGATTGCTTAGAAGGTCTTAAGTTGGAATTGTCGAATGGAAAGATATTTATGCGCGAGTAGACTTAAAATGACCCGGCCACCATCCTATTTTGTATTTTTCGATAAAATTTGTTACGGAACGCTTTTTGGTCAATTGAGATTCGGCGTAAAACTGTTCGCTAACACACCGCTCGCGATCGAAATCTAACCATTTTGTGTTCGCGAAAATTGAAGTAAAATTACACAAATATTTGATAACGAAAATTTGTCGATTCGATTGTGACGTCACGTTTGCACCAAATTTGTTCGCGAACACTGTATAATCCAATTAAATGATAATAAATTTGGGAACAGAATTTCTGCAAACTGAAATCGCCAAAACTCTGTTCGAACACAAGGTCTAAATTCTGGCACTTGAATTTGAGTTTGCAATTTTCGGTTAGCGAAAAACCGAATGAAATTCGGCCTGTTTTCCGTAACAAGAATTTGCGATTCGATATCGGTAATGACAGAATAGGATGGTTGTCGGGGTCACCTTAATTTTACTCACGCATTATTCTCACATACTAACGCAATAGTTCATATTTCTTTCTTTCTTTAATAAAGTTGAAGTTAAATAACGTCCCGCCGCAGCCCACCCGGAACTACGTTACCGTTGGAGGGGGCACCAATATCAAACTGGAAGGGGGCACTAATATCAAACTGGCGGCACTAATATCGAACTGGAGGGGACACCTAAATTAAACTGGACGGGGCAGCAATAACAAACCGGAGGGGAACACCAATATCAAACTGCAGAGGGATACCAATATCAAACTGGAGAGAGACACCAAAACCAAAATGGAGGGGGCACCAACATCAAATTAAAGGGGACACCAATATCAAACCGGAAGAGGCATCAATACCAAACTGGAGGGGGTACCAGTATCAAATTAAAGGGGCATCAATATCAAACTGAAGGGGACCCCAAAACTAAACTGGAGGGTGGCACCTATATCAACATAGAGGGGGCACCAATATCATACCATAGGGGGCACCAATATCAAACTGGAGGGGGCACCAATATCAAAGTGGACAATACCAAACTGGAGAGGGCACCAATATCAAACTGGAAGAGGACACCAATACCAAACTGGAGGGGTACCAATATCAAATTCGAGGGGGCACCAATATCAAAATAAAGGGGGCACCAGTATAAGCTGGAGAAGGACTCCAATATCAGACTGGAGGAGGCACCATTGTTAAACTCAAGCGAGCGTTATATTCTTGCTACAATACCAACTAGCTGCTTTTGACGCTGCAATAGCTCGATCGTGCTGCAGTTGTGCAACACAAGCCAATATTATTGTAGCGGCAATATTTTTGCTTCTGCTATAGAGGGTGCAATAAAAGCCAATGTTATGGTAGCAGCAATATTTAGCTTGTACTATTATTGATTTCGCTATGTTTGCAATAACATGATGCCATGACAATATTGTTTTCTTGCAACATCGTCGCTGTAATAGCTTACGGTGTGCAATTCGTGCACGCACTTCTCTGTGAATGATGCATAATGGACTGCAAGATTTACGGTGAAATTCTTTAAATTTGTTATATGCGAAGGATACTGCGAATTTCATAAAAAAATCGTTCTTTAACGCCGAAATTAAAACTATAGTTAGAGACCGAATTTTACAATTCTAAGAATTCGTAATCTGGTTGCCAGCAATTATATTAAAATCTAAACGGGTTATAAAGATTTGAGAACCAGGTTTATCAGAGTTCTAAGAAATTGAGCTACAAAAGTTTATTTAAGTTGTTGCGCAGATAGCTCAGATCCTCAGTCGGCCTCAGAAGCTGCGCGATTAAAAAGTGATCAGGTGAGTACGGTTTAGCCATTTTATGTGTATATTGTTTGTAATTTGTCTTAGTGCCTGTGTACTAAACAGCGTGCATTAGATGTTGTGTTATATATTAAGACCGTAGAAGTAAGCATAAGAAATTGAACTACCTTTGAAACTTACCTTGGTGGATGGTTTACTGTGGTTTGTGTCTAATCTACAGTGGCACTGAACACCCCTATAACCACCTAAGTTTCACGATAATACTCTACTGAACCAGAAAGTCCGAGATAGCCTCACGTACTGTAACGAAAAACAGAGAGCAATCAGACTTAGGGATTAATGGAAATTTGATTGCTCTGGACTTTGGGGAATGTCCGACCGCTATAATGCTCCATATGCGACTATACACAATCAAATCCACTCTACTTATTACCAGTAAAAACACGATGTGTGACTTCAAACAAAAATAATTACTATATATGTATATACTGCGGTTCTCATACAAACACTTTAAACTGATTTAATGAGAAAGGTACGTGCGTACATAATCCACCACACGACCATAATCCACCAAACGGGCCACTCACTAAAACGTCTAAGTATAATAACGACAATATTGTTAACATATCGCAGAGGCGATCACTTGCTCTTAAAAGCTCATAATCATGCCGTAATGACTCTATCTCTTTAACTTTTGAACAAAATTTTTGTAGTGCCTTATGATCAACAAGCCGTGTGACTATCCACGATAATAACTAAATAATAGGATGCTAATATGCTGCTGCTCGAGTAATTGATAAGCAGAGATGTATGTGCCGTAATACAAAAGAACTAAAGTCTCAAATTTAAGCCGCTAGTGGACTGAAGTAACGTGGTAATACCACCACAAAGTCCGAGCCACAATATAAATCTGACTTACTATAACCGCAGACATAAAAATTTTAGCCGTTAGGGAACGTCCAACCAGCAAGCAAATCGTTGAACAATAACTAACAAATACCTGGAGCAGCAAATAATTGTCAAACTCATAGACGGTCGGATAAAACTGATGCCGCGAGCAGAGTGCGTGTTGTCTTAAATACATATGCTACAGCTAGGCAAAATGTCATCTTAATGCGAATTTGAAACCTATTAACATTTTAATGATTAGTTCAAGGAATATCAGTAGATATTATTAGCAGAATGTTTTAACTCATTTTGCCCCAGTGGCAATGAAACAGTACAGTACGCCGCAAACGCTATGTCATAAAATCCAATAGCTAACCGAAATGAATTATTCTAATTCTAAATAATAACAATTTATTTATAGCGACAACTTTTCAAATGCCAATCGAAATCGATTTTCTACTGACGATCCACTAATTTGTTCAACTAATTTGAAAGAGAGTTCCCAGAAAATAAGGTGAGGGTAGCTGTGAAAATCGATAAAATTCGACCGTATGACCCGGAAAACCAGTCCATTGCAACATCAGAACACCGCGGTATGAAAATTGACAGTCCAGTGTCCAGTGGTTAAACGCATATAAATGTATGCAAAAATTACCACTGAATAGTAATCAACCATCTGACTAGCTGTGTATACGTAAGCCTATATACGTATAGACATAGCCTAAATACATAATATTGACAACTAACAGTCTATAAGTATTATGCAACAAAACTCTATACAAAAATCCTTATTCTTCATGGAGATAATATTTATGCCGTTGCTTCAAATGGGTGAATAGAACTAAAATATATACCTACACGTAACTGATTATTAAGCAAGCTATACACATATATATATTGGTATTTTATTAGTATACAGCACAAACTGCGCCCATACTCGATGAAAATTCTATCATTTACATATATATTTTAGTAAAATAGTGTTAGCTAAATGTACAAGAGCTCACGTGCGCGCGCAATGGCACGTACGTACTGTACGACGACCATTGATCGTACTGTCGTTTACCATTTGAATAATTGTTACACATCAAAATGATAAAACAATAATTTATGGAACCCATGGGCAGAAATAGGCAGCGATTTGTCACTAATAGCATTAACGCATGCCATTAGTAGCTGGGGATGCTGGAACGAATGACAAATGTATAAAAACCATTCAAACTATATAATTTTTAGCCAATACTGTCGAAAGGAAGAATTTTCACGTACAATTGTTCAAACCCAAAACCTATCTATACAACTACACAGTAGTAAATAACGGTAAAAATTTATTTAGTTAAAGTAAATATACTTCATGCGTTAGGTATGTGCAAAAACACCATTTGGTATAATAGTTGCAATTGTAACAAACATAAATTAAAATAACCGCTTATACTATTTTTTATTTACGAAAATCTACTTAAAATCATATAGCTAGCAATAAAACATTGAAAAAATACTCAATCGAACCGTTAAGTTCTAGATATGCCACAGATCTGCAAGTTCTACATCATAAACTCAATCTTGTGAAATAATATATAGGTTAGTAATAATAGAACGATTATATTAATAATTAAATCGGCAAGGTCTCGACTCCATAGGTCAACTGGCGCTGCTGTTATTGCCAGTAAATATCATTATACATATGCAGTACACATTGTTATTTTAAAATCACCCTCTTTACATATTGTGCTTACGAAATAAAGAAAAACACACAAGCAGGAACGATACTTATAAAGCACGATTTCAACCTACAAAGCTATCAATAATATGAACTCGAATATAAAAGCCCAACAGTAGATATAGATCTACATTTTATATACACGGGAGATTATAATGCGTGACTAAACTATGTATGCGCCCAGTAATAATCCTCTTTTGTGATTCCCAAAAAAATCAGTAATCGAAGGTTTTTTGGCGATCCTATATCCATCTTTAAACGGTTTAACAACATTTGCGTCACGAGTTTAAAAGGGTATAAATAATGTTATCGAATATTTTAATGAAATTGTTAAGTTACTTTTACAGAATTTAATTCGAGGCTTGTCATTCCGGAACAGTATAGCATCCGACCTCAAATTTTGCTAGCGAACAAACATGCACACTAGGTAGCGCAGCACGTATCGAATGTTGTTCGCGAACATGAATAAGTTATGATGCATTTAAGATAACTTGAGTGCGCTTTGTCTCTAGTTTGTCCCACAGTGAAGCGTGACTGTGTGGAAAATTGTCACAGTCAAGGCTGACTATCAGTTTTGTTTTGAGGTTACAGAAAGCTCTATATAATGTCCACTTGGTTAGGCGAAACCATGTTAGATAAATTTACCCGCCTCGCCTGACTGTTATAAATAGTTATAATACGACATATATTGTTAATATTTATATTATGTAATATATTAATATATTGACTTCAAATTTTGGGATCCGAGCCGTCCAACATGGCAAATTCAGATTTTGGCAGCTGCCCAACGCGGTAAATTTAAATTTTGGCAGCAATCCAGCGCGGCAAATTAAAATTTTGGCAGCAGTTCAACGCAGTTAATTTCAATTTAGTAGATATCCAGCGTTGGAAATCCAAATTTTAGCAAAAAACAGGATTTGGCGGCAATCCAGCGGGGGAAATTCAAATTTTGGCAGCTGTCCAATGCGTTAATTTCCATTTTAGTAGCTGTCAACGGCAAATTCAAATTTTGGCAGCAAACCAAACCAGTCCATTTCTATTTTAGTAGCTGTTCAGCACGGTAAAATTCAAATTTTTGGAAAATACAAAATTTGGCGGCTGTCCAACGCGGTAAATTTAAATTTGGGCAGCTATCCAGCGCGGAAATTTTAAACTTTGGCAGCTGTGCAACGCGGTAAATTCAAATTTTGGCAACTGTCCAGCGCGGGAAGTTGAAATTTTGGCAGCAATCCAACGCAGTTAATTTTTAATTTAGTAGCTATTCAGCGCGGTAAATTTTAATTTTTGGAAAATTCAAAATTTGGCGGCTGTCAAGAGAGGGAATTCAATTTTTGGCAGCTGTCCAACAGTTTAATTTGTATTTTAGCTGTCCAGGCTGGAATTTGAAATCTTGGCAGCTGTCCAACGTAGGAAATTCAAATTTTGGCAGCTGTTCAGCGAGTACAATTTAATTTTTGGCAGCTGTCCATTGCGGTTAATTTAATCTTTAGTAGCTATCCAGTGCGGTAAAATTCAAATTTTAGCAAAATAAAAAATTTGGCGGCTGTCCAGCGCGGGAAATTCAAATTCTGGCGGCTGTCCAACAAGGTAAATTCAAATTTTGGCAGTTGTCCAGGGCGAGAATTTCAAATTTTGGCAGCTGTCCAACGTAGAAAATTCAAATTTTGGAAGCTATCCAGCGCGAGAAATTCTAATTTTAGCAAATTACCAAATATTGCAGCTATCTAACTTGGAAATTCAAAATTTGGCAGAAGCTCAAGCCTAACATTATACCTAATGCAGTGTTACATTACATACAGTGAGTTCAAACTATACAGGACAGATATCTGAGTAAGAGCTCACTCGTGTGTAAACTCTGACAGTGTCACTAAGCTGCTATTTATGTCTTCATAGTTGGCTTTCACTGTTGAAGGACAATATGACAATGGCACCTGACTATTGGACAAAGCTAAGACAGCCTGCACGCAGTTTAATGTAAACGCCCAATTATGCGAGTGCGCTATTTAATCCAATTTAATTAGAGAATAATGCAATATGTCACTGTTCTCGGTGAACAGACGACCCTGTTTTGTTGTTCGCGAACATGGCTGCATTATGCGAGATTTAATTTGATTTAGTTAATAATATTAAACGTAACTGTTCGCGAACAGAAAAGCGTGTTTTGTTATTCGCGAAACACTATGTTGTGGGTTAGTTACCAGGATGTAATTACTTATCACATTCCTTTTAGTATACTTTATCAACATAGTTTGCCCTGAATATTCGCGAACTCACTATTTGAGAGTTCTGATCTTAAACGAAGGCATTTTATATCCAATTCTGTTTTTGCAAAATTTGTTAAAATTTATTTGCTTTCGCGATGACGAATGTAATTGTTCGCGAATTAATTTGTGCAAGGGTATAGCAGAGGTTAGCGAACATATCTGCTACATCTTTACGAGCAAGCAATGTGTTTGTAAACGCTGTAAACTCACTAGGTCGATGTAGTTTGTTTCATAACAAGGAATTGCTGTCCCAGACCGCTTTTTGCAAAACACGATTATGGCTGGCGTATTTTAAGTTTCCTGACGCATAAGGGTTAAATAGAAAAACTAAACAGCACTGAAATAGTTACGTATTTAAATATATGTAAGAAAATTTTCCACACTCCGCAACATTTTA
>JASANE010008983.1:0-65720 GCA_030248225.1 Trileptium ribeirensis | reverse complement strand
CATAGTTTTTAAACGCCGAGTTGATTTCTCCGTAATCAATACGATTTCGTGGAAATCAACATCGTCATAGTTGGGTTTAACGAATACAGTGCACCGCCGTTTTTTTCGTAGCGAAAAACTTTTGTCTTCGTCCAGTTAACCGACTGATTAGACACTGTCTTGTTTTTTCGACTGATTAAAAACGTTTCATTGGCAGGAGTCTTAAAATATTTGATGTCTCACTGTTTTAAAAGCATAGTTTTGTAGGGCGAAGAATCTTTTTTAACTCTTGCAGCAGCGATTATACCTTACCAGTCAGAAGGAACCCTTATCAACGTATGTTCAGAATTTTTGCATGTAGTTATCGAATTCTTGAAGGAATATTCAATTGCCGCATGCATGGAATCAACTTCCATGTATGTGTGGCCGGATTCTAAAAATTTTTGCTCAATAGTATTGAGCGACGGCAAATTGGCTACGGCATATAACAGCGCAGCAGCAACAAAAATGTTTCGATTCTGTCCCGAGCAAGTGTCTGAAAAAATACAAACTTCACTAACGCTAGGGGCTAAATTTGACAAGTACATCAGCATGGCTGGCAATTTCATTGAAAACCACGGTTGCCAAGAGTTTCGTTCCACAAAAAACAATATCCTTGCTGTGTTTTACTTTCATATATTGTGAAATTGTAAACATTGAGTTTTCGCCAGTAATAAAAAATGCTGGCGGCACCGGCAGGCGCAGAAAGCGCTTTCTGCAGATCACACGTAATCACTCGAAGCGATTCAGATTCTACTGTGGCCCGAGCAGCATCTGTAGACTTCGCTGCTAACGAATAGGTTTCCCGTTGTTTATGAGGATTGTATATTTAGTTGTCGTAAGCCTCAAGTTCAGGACCGGTTAATATTTTTCGACGTACACACAGAGGGCATTGATCCTTCTTAGTTAAACTTAAAGTCTCGTCTTACTATCATAAATGTTTCCCTTTCCCGTAGATTTTCCGGCACATAGGTATCATAGTTTTGGCAATACTGTTCGTAGAGACGAAACATTTTTGAACGATTCATTCCGGACGGTAAATATTGTTTAGCCGAACCTCGTCGGATATAATGAGGTTCCATAACAGGAAACGAATGGATATGTTCGCGAACTCGTTCTACAGCTGCTTCCGGAATGTTATTACTAGGTTCGTGTAGACCCCTTTTGTCGCAACTAAAAAAATTACCCTGAACGCCTAAGCCTCTCCGACAAGTTCGCAGTACCTGTTCGCCAACGGCTACAGTATTACGGAAAAATAATTAGCAAACACGCTTTTCGCAAAGATCATCCGGGTTAATGAGCGTATAGACGTACGACGACGACCTGGGATTTTTGTTCCATCCTTTGGCCTGGCTACTTTTGCAGACTTCATTCTATGCGCGATAAAGTTCATTTTACTTTTGAAATCTTCCTGCGCCCATTAATCAGTAAATATTTTGCTACGAGCATTATCATCGAAATATTCACTACATTTGAAGCGATACTTGCACTCTGTGAGCAACGGTTGTTTGACAGGGACGATTTTTCTGCTCCGACTGACGTATTCTTTGCCTGATGATCGTGTTTTGTGAGCAATAATGCGTTTCCACTCACCGGGTTGAGCGATTCTGCGACGTTTTCGTGTTAATTGCTGAACATTATCCGAAATATCACCGTTACCATTGTTATCGCCGGCGGAGTCGCTGCCACTCGAATCTAAAATAGTAAGCATAACGAATATGGGTAATTGCCGCGAGTCGGCAAAATCCCTGTCATTGTGGTGAGTACTGTATTTGAAGAGTTTGAAAGCGTTTGCTTGAACTACATTCATTGCTATTCTCAATACAGTGATTAAGCATGTGTCGGGCTACCACATGGATTGTTGCAAAAAGTGCTAGTAGTGGACAGGTGTGCGCTGCCATGTTAATCATATAACAAATCTCAACAAAAAGTTTAAGACAAAGGAATATCACACTCACAGAGTCAAAATGGGTGCAGCATGGGAGCAAAATGAGAGTCATAACAGAATGGAACAGCGGTGCAGCGACGCAAGGCAAGCACCTGTTTTCTGTAACGTTACGCGAATAGACTAAATCCAGGTAGGCGGAATATACGACGGGGGTGGAATATACGGAAGGCGTTCACTGTCATGAGTTTCAACAAGTATGCCGTAAAAATACCACAAGCTGAACACCCTAGCGCAACATGGCGCCACGAATGACGTTGTTGCTCAGACGATGCTGCTTGTTGCTGCTGTGGAACCGCAAAGCGTTGACGTTTTTGCTGAGACGATGCTGCTGTGGAACCGCAAAGTGTTGACGTTGTTGCTCAGATGATGCTGCTTGTTGCTGCTGTGGAACCGCAAAGCGTTGACGTTGTTGCTCAGACGATGCTGCTTGTTGCTGCTGTGGACCCGCAAAGCGTTGACGTTGTTGCTCAGACGATGCTGCTGTGGAACCGCAAAGCGTTGACATTGTTGCTCAGACGATGCTGCTTGTAGCTGCTGTGGAACCGCAAAGCGTTGACGTTGTTGCTCAGACGATGCTGCTGTGGACCCGCAAAGCGTTGACGTTGCTGCTCAGACGATGCTGCTTGTTGCTGGGGCTGGAACCGCAAAGCGTTGAATGTAGAATGGTGACGCTAAAGGTAAAATTACAAAGTGGTGTTTAAATGTTAATTAAAACGGTATTTTTTCGTGACTTACTTTTATTTTTTGTTCCTACAGTAAAACTTTGTTACTATAACCGTTTTGAAGAGAATTGTTTCACATGTCTAACAGAGCTGCTAAAAAAATTAAAAAAGTTGCCAAGGGGCAACTTTATAATCAAACATGCCCAGTGGGGACGAGGTGACCGGCTAACTTTGACCGAAGGTTTTAAATATATAGTGAAGAAGTTATTAATGCTTGAGCATGACAAAATTAAATCAATGTTGCCCCTCTTTTCTACCATCACATGTCAAATGCACCTTGTAGTAGTTGCTCGGCTTTACGCACAACACTAGCTTGAATTCCGACTTTGGTCAAAGTTGCCCCGGTTGACTATATCAGTTTTGGAAGACGGTCGACTTTAAAGTTTTTTTGCCTACTCTACTTGAAATCGCATTCTCTCCTGATTTAATGATAATAATAATAAATATATATATATTAATATACTGTGGAGCCAAGGAAAAAAGTTTAAGCCTTAGCAGGAAATTGAGGAAGGGTTCTAACTGTAAGCAGTCTTGCACTTCCCAAAACACCTCTTGTATACACTGGTACAACCTTGAAGTTTTACGGGTGGTCATGTTTTTCCAAATCTACGACTCAATAATTTGACCGTTTTATCCTAGCTCCAACAGTATTCAAATATCTCAGTAGGTGTCATATATGATTTATTACGGTTTTACTTTTACGTATAACAGGTGTCGGTATCAATATACTAGATGCTGCTCTAATACTATTGGGTTATCAACCTCAATTAATTCTATCCACATTTCAACTTGCGCAAGCAATAATGTCTAGAAAGAATGGGTAATCGTATTGAAATTTGTGTCAAATGGGTGGATTCATTATCGAGTTAACAGGCATGTTGGCGTAATTTTTGGTTTCTAGAATGTAGTTTGTACCCTTTGATTTCTTACTAAACCACATACCCTACAGTGCAACGGCATGAGTATGGCACAATAGCACATGTGCGGTAAATACTTCAATCAAAGCCTACTGTTTCCTAGCAACAGAGTATAATAACAGTCAAATCTACACAAAATTTGATTAAAAGCAGAGCTCCTGGCTGTTATAGTCGCTGGCGAAGACGATGTTTTGGCGAGTTTTTAGGCAACATGATGATTTATCCAATGTAAAAGCTGGATAAATTTATTCAGTAAAAATGAAAAACAACATTTTGCTAAATAACAATCGTTTGCTAAGTATTATCTTGAGTAATGGTTCGTCATCGATAGCTATTTGCCAGACATATTCGGTAAAATCATCAAGCCCACGTTAACTTCTTCCGTAAAGTTGGATAAAGGTATCATAGTTTTATTGGTGCATCAATGTGTGCACGTACCTAGCGAAAATACCCAATGGTAAAAAGAAAAGCCGACACAGCGTTCACGACGCTCAGAGCACCGTCATTTGATATTGAGAGTTTGTATTTTTACGTTGGATAAAAGCTGTTTAGAGTTCTGATTCAATATTTACAGGTTTTTAGTGTTTTCCACATAAGAAAATAATTGCATCTTCCACATATTATCCACACACCACGCCATCGAATTAGCAGCATTTTTTCGTCAACATTTAACTAGTTCAAACTAACGCCATTATTATGGATAACGACAGCGGAGAAGTTGAAGAACAAGATATTGAACAAGTCAACGTCGATAGTTCTGCATTCGGTCTTGCTACATTTGGCATTGAAAGCAGCGGTTTTAAGAAATATATCGGTGGAATTTGTAAAGATTTCATCACCGGTAAGATTTAGATGATTAAATATTTACATATTTTTTGTTGTTTATACACCAAATTTGTCGCAAAACTAGATGCTTCGCACGAACCGTTGGGTTTCTGCAACTGTTGGTCATATGTTCAACCAGAAGCCTGTTATATTGCGATCTATGCTTCTATAGTTATGTTAGTTAGTATTTGAGAACTTGCATAGACTCGATTTTGGTATATAAATTCTTCGTCAATCAATTTACATCAATAGAATGACCGACATAGCAAGGTGTTTAATAACTTCTTATTAGTGCCATGTTAGTCACATAATGAGTTTATAAGTTAAGAGCATCATTTATTTGTTTATAACAAAAACTACTTCATATATAAAATTCAGGTGCCGGTGGGAAGTGGACACACGCATTCTGGACTGGTAGACCCATCGGACACATTTTCCTAGACGTCTCCTGCATTACATTGCGGATCATTTGAACTATAGTGCGAGTTTCTCAACGACATTTAAAATGCTGCAGATATGCTATTCTTATTAGTTTAGAACCGGTATACAGTAATTCACAGCAATAAAATTGACCAACATGGCAGAAAATAAACACGGAAACTAGCTACCTGAATTTCGCGGTTACAGTCAGTAAAACTGTTACAAAATCACTACACTTTTAGAAAGATAATTTGAATAACCCTTTATGTCCTAGCCCACTCGTCTTTGCAGTTTGTTCAACCATTGAAAAAATCATGAAGATTGCTGCAGCAGTTGTTTAGCTTGCTCAAACGTTATGCAGCAGCAATGGTTACTTTTACCTAGGGTAAACCCAACGGTAATGCAGATATTTATTAAGTTTAATATTCGAAAGATCTTGGGGAAAAATCACGGTCACCAAAGACCGGAGTTGACTTTATAAGTTTAGCAGGTTAATCGCATAGATCGTTAACTTCTGCGCATTTTACTTGCTTGCGAATAGTAATTATAAGTGTCGTAGTGCATTTGCAATTTACATTTTACAATTTAAGAGCGCGTTAACGCATAATAGTGAAGTTCGATCAGTAATGCTTAAATATTTGACAGTCGACCCACAATTGCCAGGTCTGCCTTTCCAACTGTGATTCATCTGCTACATAGAAGTATAATTCACTCACCACGCGCGACCGTCAACGTCTAACATGAACCATCTAATCTGTTATGTTATTAATAATACAAGTATGCATGTGGTATTTGGTACTATTGACTTGAATAATAATCGCAAATGAAAGTTTAATTGTGCCATGTCTAACTCAGAAATGCTCGTCTGGAGGGGTTTTGTTTATCAAATTTTAGGAGGTGTGTCAAATATTTATGTGAATTGGGATTTTGATCTTGGACAAGGGAGAAGTACTCCTGCACGTTAAGAATATAACCATCCTACAGATCTATAATCGGATCAGCGTAAAATAGTAGTATGATATTGAATTATTGTGTGTTTAAAGTTAATGGTGGTCTGTAGTTGAACGATAACCTCTTTGTATTTACCATATGATGTACCAAATTTTAATTCGGATCATGTCAAATTCCTGCCTCCGTATTGCGTATAATTCAAAGTTCATCCGCTCTTGAATTATTGTGTAATGTTTTTTCTCTCTGAGCCTATGACTAAGTCTAAGGCTAGCCTAGGATCACAATTAAACTTTACAAGTTTGTAGCTGTGTGCTACTCATGTCGAGTTTTTCCCCAATGTTACAGGGAGCACAGCTGACATGATCTATATAATTGTTCATCGGCTACTGCATGATCTGCAGTAGTCTCAACAAGCATACTTACTAATTTCACGCAACGAATACACGTCGGTAATACTGGATTAAAATTTAGCTCCTATATAACCATTAGAAAAATCGCGTTTTGCTTAGCACATCATCTAGCAGTCTCAAACCCGGTCCAATTCTGAACCTACGTTTACGGTATAAAACTTAAGTATATACCTTTAAGCTACAAATATCCAAGTTGCTAACCGTATTAGCCGCTCTAACAATTATTGTTGGAAGCAAAATAGCATCATTGTCGTGAACGTTATGACAATATTCAATTATTTAACAGTTTTGTTGAAAACATAGGCATAGCTGCATGACTTCGCTCAACTCCTATCGTATTTTTGTCAAAATGTATTACATCACATAGTTATAAATTCAGAACTAATATAATAAATTTTCTATTACGGAGAAAATTGGTAGCCGTTTCAATTCTGGGTATATAATTAAGTTAGTAGAATAGTTCTGCATAGACAGTGAGCAGAGTCCTATAGATTCAACCCGTCAGTGTAAATTGAGGCGATTTGATATCTGATGAAAGGGTGGTTTCAAATTGAGACATGTGTTCACGATTCACTAGGGTGGCACTTGTTTGGAATAAATTTTTTTTCAACTGAGTTGATATGGCGTACGTATTGCATTATTTCGCCAATGAAACACCGATATAATACCAACAAATACGAGATATTGCTTTCTAGAATGGCTTTTAAGTCACCATCGTATCGCAATGTTCTACTTTTGAACACTGCGATATATAGTGGTATAATATCTCTAAGCAAATTATAGGTCGTGCCAGGCAGGGCGTGTGCGGGCAAAAATTCTTAAGCCCTGGGGAACTTGCACAAATCAGAGGATTGTCCGCCGGAAGTAGGCCCATACCCGCGGCTTGGGAATTCTCTAAGGCCTTTCCACAATTCACAAATTGTTAAACTGTATGGGCGGCACAGTTTGCTCAACATACAATTATTAATTTATCCCAAGGAGAAGTAAGCTCTTCCTTACGATGACAGAAATTGTATGGTTTAGCATTTCTTTCCAATTAATTTGTAGCGTTACAAAGTAACTCAATGAGGAGGATACAATTCATAGCATATTTCTTTCTGATACAGTAATGCGTTGTAAGTAAATACATGATTGGCGTGCTTTTGTCAAAGCCACGAACTGTAGCGTCGAAGAATTAATACATAGACATAATTCAATCATTGGTTTACACAGTTTAGCAAATTCGAAAAACGGCTGCGTCATTATGAACGCAATTTGCTGACTTCGCGCGGTTGCTCGCGGTTCGGGAAATGATATGGTGCACCGCATAGCTACGTATGAACATTTCTGGTCTATGAGTGCATTGAGGTATTGGAACAATTGGAAGGGCGTTTTGAAATGTTCGCGCTCAATAAATTACAATACTAGATTTTAAACTACTTATCACGAACAGTGCCAACCTGTTGCTGTATCGGAAACCGTGTCTTCCAAAATAGATAATTCATGTTGTGTACGTTGACATTGGTTTTGAGAATGCAAAATGAGCTAACGCAAGAGCACCGCAGGTGTACATACCCAAATTGGATTCATGTATAATACGTTAGATTGTAAGGTTAGCTATAAGTAGGTACTTGATTTAGTTACACGTTACGTAATAGAAGCTTATGTATTTGCAACGCTAATTTAAGACCGCGCCTACCAGCCCTCTATAGGAGTATAATTTTGAGCATGTAGAGCTGTGCGGCTAATGGGTACCCATGGATGCCACTACCGGCGCGTTACTTGCTACCTACGAAATCAATGCAAGTACCCGTACACTGGCACAACTCTTATCCTCGCGCTATTTTTATGCAAGACATTTTCTAAAGCACTTTATTATTTGCCCAAAATTAGGGCATTCATGATCAGTTTCATACGTTGCGTACTGTTAAATAGGAAATATATTATTTCAAAATAATTGTACGCAGCGTTCATCTGCATTTTGAGATTGTTTTTCAGGTGGAAGCGGTGAAATCTATACTGGCGGTAGTCTTCGAGGCTACGTTGGAGGTTTGATTAAATGTCGGTTTGAAAGCGACGTAATCGCAGCAGCACGTGATTACATCGGAATCGATCCGGAAAGTGGAAAAATTCTAGATGCAATCGACGGTAATAAGCTGTTCAATTTCGGTGGAAAAGACAATGTTCTCGGTCGAATGGGAAAAAATTTACTCGATCGCATTGTCAGCGGACAATGGCGAAGAAAGGTAAGCTAAAATAATTTTGTATGTATTCGGCTTATTTAGTCTAGCGGAAAAGACAATGTTCTGGGTCGAATGGGGAAAAATTTACTCGACCGCATTGTCAGCGGACAATGGAGAAGAATGGTACGCTAAAATAATTTTGTATGTATTCCTTTTATTTAGTCTAGCGGAAAAGACAATGTTCTGGGTCGAATGGGGAAAAATTTACTCGACCGCATTGTCAGCGGACAATGGCGAAGAAAGGTAAGCTAAAATAATTTTGTATTTATTTGGCTTACTTAGACTGCTCTTTACTCTTCAGAAATATGTTAAACTTTACTAAAAAATTATTAACTGATTAATAGTTTATATTCTGTACTGATTGTTTGTTGGAGAACATTGGCAACAGCCATTGCGACCTATTCGTCAAGCAAGTCATTGTTAGTCTCTACTGTTGGTTTTAAAGAAACTGATATAAAATTTTAGTGGCTTAATTTTTATTCTGCCGACTGCCATTGATGGTAACCAAAAATTTGCTTTAAGCAAAACCGTGGCAATCGTGTCGTATTGCATTACATTCAAGTACAATGATGTGAATGATGTGATTGCGCCATTTTTTTCAGCTTTTTTTTTTTTTTTTTCTTTTTTTTGTTTTTTTTTTTTTTTTTTTTTTTTTTTTATGTTTTTTTTTTATTGGTTTTGTTTTTTTTGCTTTTTTTGTGGGCTTTTTTGGGAGATTGTTTTTTTTTTTTTTGTTTTGTGTGTGTTTTTCTTTTGTTTTTTTTTTTGGTTGTGGGTTTTTTTTGTTGTTCTGTGTTTGTTGTCTGGTTTTTCCTATTTTTCTGTTTGATGCTGGCTTTCTATTTTGCTTTTTTTTGTTTTGTGTAGATGTTGCTTGGGTTTGATTTGTGTGTTCTTTCTGGCTCTATTTGGTTATCTATTGCTTTTTTTTTTGGATCTTTCCTTGCTTGCTCCTTTTTGTTTTTTTGTTCTGTGTTTGTGTGGTCTGTTTGTTGTGTGGTTTGCTGGGTTGTTTTGTGGTTGTGTGCTTGGTGTGTCGGTGCTCGTGTGGTGTTTTTCGCGGGTTCTTTTCTGTCGTTTGGGACTTTCGTTTCTCGGGTCTCTCGCGTTTCTTTTCTTTCTTTTGGTTGGTTTGTCTCTCCTTGTTCTCCTGTTTTTTTTCGTCTGGGTCGCCGTCCTTTGCGGTTTTTCTGCTGGTTTGCGTTGTGGCGCGCGTGTGGGCGCCTCTCGTTTTTGCGTTGTCCGCGTTGTGTGCTTTGTTGCGGTGTTGTTTTGTTCGAACCTTGGTTGCGTTTTCCGTGTCGTTCGTCGCATTTTGTTATCCTAAAATACTGACCTTGAATATCCCTAGTGTTGCTGTATCGCTCGTGTCGTATTGCTTAGTTCAAGTACAATGATGTGAATGATGTGATTGCGCCATTTTTTTCAGCTTTTTAAAGGCTTGTAAGGAAGTATATTTTATGTCTTGGAACTGAATGATTTAGTTCCAATTGCCAAACTTTTCTCCTTAAGTATCTCCTTCAACTTAGTGCCAAAAATTTGTGTAGCTAACATCATAGTTTTTCGATAGGTACAAAATCGGTCTAAAGACCAAAGTTGCACATTTACAGCAAAAATGTTGATGACAATTATATAACAGACTTGTACGTGACTCTACATTAGCCTGCTTACACTTGGGTTGTTCTTTTGCCCTTTTGTTCACATGGATTTTTTTACGAAAATTCATTATCGTAAAAGCGGTGAACGCGAGGAGATCCCAATTTTTCCTTATGTATGCGAACACGATTTGCGATACAGCAACACTTAGGTGATATTCAAGGTCAGTATTTTAGGATTTAACATTAAAATTTGCTGACGGTTCACACGTGAAAACGCTATTACCAATTGTGTTTTTCGTATACTATAATACATACACCGCAAACATATATAGCTATTTGATTCATCATTTAATTTTTTAAACGCGGACAACTGTACAAAAACGAGGAATGTGCGCGTACGCACACGCTTGTTCGCGTTCACTAAACTGCGAATACCATTGACAGAAATATGTCCGCAAATTTTTGGACGGCTGACCTCAGGATTTCGAAAAAAATACATGGGGTAGATACTTTAAGTGGTATGACGAAGCAAATCTTTTAAATCCATAAAATTGAAAGAGTTAATAGTATATAACGCGATGATCGTAACCCGATGATTAACGAATTATTTTGTTTCCGGCAAAATGTTACAGTCATTATGAATTGAACCCGGGTCGTTTGGGTTAAAATCATGTTCACCGACGACTGAGCTACGCTGACTTTATTTTTCGGATCCTTAAGGCTACGTACAACGCGAGCGAATAACAACGCGCAGCGAAACGCACGTTATGCAACAAACTAGTTGACCACTACGTAATACTGTACTAGTAAACATAATAAATTACAAAAAGTGAGCTAAGCATATTGGGGTAATTTTAGGATTTCCATAAAATTAATTAATTAGCTAATTAGTATATACGGCCAAATTTTAGAGCTTCAGAAATGTCATATTCGTGATCAGCGAAATCTAAAACTCCCATATGCAATTTTTTTCATTTCTGAGCACTTTGAAAATTTTCAAAAAAATAGCTAATTAATTAGTAAATAGCTGCCTAGCTATCTAATTAGCATGTTTTAATATGGTCGAATAGTGATAAACACCAGATTCGTAATCAGAACGACGAGATTTACTATACGCATTAAAATAATAGCTCTACACTATATCCATTGAAAAATAAGCAATTTTTGTTTGAAAATGTTTAAAATAAGCTAACACGCTTAACTGATTAGTGAATTACCAATTAACTGAAACATATTTTGACAAAAACTATATCTCTTGTACCTGAAGAAAAGCGCCTTCCAGGCAAAGAAAAAGCCAGTAGTTAATGAGGAGGTAGACGGACGCACAGACGGTTCCGATTTTATTCCTCTGACGAAAACAAAAACGCTTCGCATCGCTCCACACATGCGTTAAAGGATTAATGTCAGTCAATGACTTTTTGGGGCAGCGTAGCATCTGAGAATCATGGTTGCCTTAATAGCAAAGCTAGACAGTATAGTATACATTCATGGGTAGTTTTTGTTTCCTAAGTATTATGTTGTTCCTGCCGTGTATTATTATTGTAAGATAAAATTTTTATAAAACCCGAAGTGAAGTAGCATTCAAGGCTATTACAAATAGAAGATTTAATTTCAGAATGAGCCTAGGGGAAGCCGCTTTAATTAACTTTGCAGAAGCGGTGCTAAATATCAGCCAAGTAAAACAAATCCTAATGGGAACCAAAACAAATCCTAATGGGAACCTATGTTATAATATTAAAATGGCTTCATTCGATTTTGGGTAAACACAAAGTTTCCCTAAAGTGTGTTGAATCAAAGCTGTTTAATAGCATATATATATGTAGAATTCGATTGTGGTTGCTACAACTTTCAGAAAGCCTCTCAAGGTACACATAAATACATACAAAATGATAACCTAAATTCAAGCAGGTCTGAAAAAGAGTTTTATTCAACGCTTGTAATCCAGCAAGTGGTGCTGTACTAAAATGCATGTAAGTCAAATATGCGGACTGTTAAACCCCTCAAATGTCAAATATTAGTCGTATCTGACGGCCTTCTCTTAAATTTTTATATTTGTTTAAACAAAGTGCAGCTGTTTTTAATCCAAGCCACAATTAGCGTAGTAATTACAGTTGATAAGGAAAGTCGGATTGCAATGTAATATATATTTTAGAAACGCAAATTCTAGGGATCCTTAATTAATGGGGATAGTATACCCATGGTTGGATGGGTTATTCCATCAATTCTGCAAAATAATGTGCAAAAACTTGGTTTCTCTTTTCGTTACTTGTTGTTTGGTTATCATTTGAATTAGTTTTAAAATGGAGCCAAGGACATAATGCTAGGTAAGCAATTTTTGATTTTGGCTTTGGTGCCACACGATGAATGAATGTCAGAAGCAGACTCTAAAAAGTGGGCTAGGGTGGTATTCGAAGGATCGAGCTCCTGCCTCTGCATCAGCAAGCAGCCGCTCTACTGATTGAGCTATCCCAGCTCGACATCACTAGCGATTATAAAGCTGTCATATGCGACATATAAGACGCAATGTTTAGAAACACTTTTGGACTGCTTTTGGGTTATCGTAAACGAAATATTTTGTCGTGTACGTAACGAGCTTTAATTTTAAGGTCAAACCATTCGTCAAACCTGAGCCCGCAAAAGGCGAACCTTTTAGCGAAGAACCAGACACTGATGGCGGACAAAATTTCCACACAATTCGTGATGAGTGTTTGAGCAACGAAATTCTATTTGAAGACCCAGATTTTCCGGCTGAGGCTCAATCTCTCGTTGGCGAAGATTCGTATGTTGATGTCAGCGATGTTGTCTGGATGAGACCAGGAGTAAGTGAAATTCTATGTTCATATATAGTTATAGAAATTTTGTGAACAAAATGTTACTGGCGATCCATTTTCGCAGTAGACAAGATGTAATTGTGCTTACATCATTAAGCTGACACCATCATAATTATCGATTTTGATGTTTCAGGCAAAATTAATAAAATTAATTGCTTAGATGATGTTTAAGTAGATTTACATGGTACAGAAATAACTAAACTTACCAAGTTTATAAAACAGCTAAAATCTTTCTTGGAGATTTTGCACATTTTACGTTGTTATCTTGTTTTAAGTGTGTTTATGTCCCACAACTTTGACCGTAACATAATAGCACCAATGTTGTTGAGTTCGGAAGGCAAACAGATTTACCTGAATTAATACGATATCATAAATTTTTCGAATCCGTCAAATTGGAATTTTAATAACATATAAATTAAATTACATTTTGTAAAAAAGTGCTCCTACACATGACTATGCTTCTCACCACCTGCAAGTTTAAAATCTGTGAGGAATGTTTCGCAAGAGCTTCGCAGAATCAGGTATAATTCCGCTCTAAAAGCTTAAATATGATAACGTAATTTGTGACGTGCAAATGTCTACGGTTGCAAAATCGATAAATTCATCAAACGATTAACTTCTCTAGCTCTTAAAATTACCAAATTAAGTATGTATGCGTTATTATCAGATACCGGATTTCTCACGATGTTCAAATAAATTAAACTATTACATTTCGCTTAGCTCAATTAATATTACACATTATAGCTGACTAAAAACGGAAATATTACAGCCTACGCGACTAGAACAGCGATATATACAAATCAAATACTAACTTGCTTTATTTAACGATAATATTTTCATGTGAAAACTTCAGCCCCCTAAACGAGGCATTTTTACATTGTAACAGTGGCTGAGTACAAATGAGTCAAAATTGGCTCAGCCTGAACATTCAGTCAAAATTCTTCAGTACCCTAAACGAGGCATTTTTACATTGTAACAACGGCTGAGCCCAAATGAGTCAAAATTTGCTCAGCCTGAACATTCAGTCAAACTTCTTCAGTACCCTAAACGAGGCATTTTTACATTGTAACAACGGCTGAGCCCAAATGAGTCAAAATTTGCTCAGCGTGAACATTCAGTCAAAATTGATGCAGTCAAAATTGCTCACTCACTAAAATTATGAGACAAATTTTGGCACAGTCTGAGTCAATCGTTTTTTACTCAAAAATTGAGTCAATGATTGACTCCCTAGGAATCAAAATTCACACACACTTTAAGTTAGATTGAGTCAGACTGTTGTCTCTTATATACTGAGGCTGAATATAATACAAATAAATTTATTGGGCCTATTTCGAATCAGTCTTTAGTTAGTTTTAGACATTTCTACATAATTTGTGTGTTTTATTCTAGGAAATGGCCGAGGAACCGAGGCTATTTATTGAAGGCGGCAGTCGGTTTGACGTTAAGCAAGGAAAATTAGGTAACTCAGGAACTTCGACAAGGGCTAGGTATTCTCCTTGAAAAGGCTAAGTCTTTTTTTTAATTGAAAAGACTGTCCTACATTTAGACTGGATTCAGTGTATAATTCCATTAACTGGATCCAGCCTCACCTCGGACGTCACGCATGAACGGCCTGCAGAAATACTGGAAATTTAGTAAACCTTGGCTATTTCCGGCGCTAAGTAACTTGGTACACGTTTAGTTTGGCTCAAACGCTTGATAAACCACATTTGAAAGTCCAAAATTTTCACTACTAATAGGGAATATTATAGTATTAGTGCCATCATGTATGCATTAGATAAGAGCATCACACTTACCTGCGCTTTAATTTTAGCCCGTGTTTGACGTCGGCGTTTTCGGCCTGACCCTAAGTTTTAGTGGTTCGTTATGCACAACCCCCCTGAAACTGGCGGAGGGGGACGGTTAGGCCGAAAACGTTCGCGTCATCAAACACGGGTTAACATTAGAGTACAGGGAAGTGTCATACTCTTCTTTAATGCCCTGTTGGTACATGAAAACTTTGTATACTTATCCTGAGCTATATAATTAGGAGACGTATAGACTAAGGTGTTCTTCATTACATATAATACAAGATTCAGGAAATAGAAGGCATCCGTCGTTTGGTACTACAGTAAATTGACTGTCAGTGTCATGCCACACGTTCTTTCTTTTTTCTTGACATTCTAAGACATGCTTTCTAACTTGGATATGCCATGCAGCAAACGTATACGAACAGCGTATTGAGCGAAAATGGACATTAAAAATTTTCAATTAATGAAGATAACACTATATATGTACAATTTCCAGGCACTACTCGATGTGCAGACAATAGAGGCTTCCGATTATGCATCATTTACGTTAAGAAGTGTGCCCATACGGCCGAATTCTGTCACATAGCCAATTCCGGCTCGTGATAAAATGGCTAAGCCTACCCTTCATAAATAAAATATATAGCTAAGCTATGCTAGCATGTTTGTACGAGCCTGGAGTGGCTATGTCTGAAGGTTTGATAGCCAGGATGGACTACTGAAAAAATACTTATTACATCCAGTTTAACAGGTTGTGTTAGAGAAAAAATATTTAGCTCAAGGCAAAAAATCCAATATTAGCAGGGATTAAAGCAACATGCATAAGTGCAGCTAAAATAAATACGAAAATATCACTATTTTCAAAATTTTTGTTTAAGCGCCTTTTACAAGCCAACCTAATAGTTATGTAAAACAAGCGCTTTCATACATGAAAACTACACTGTTCTAAATGGATGGACGTTTTACGAATATATAACCATGTGCATCATCAATTTCCAATTTTTTCGCGGTTTTCTATTGTCGTCATATATTTCTGGCTTTTGGAGCCGATTCCGGCCCTTGTGACAATTTATCACCCTTGCTTTACTATTAGCTAATATATTTGTAGGGTTCGGCTCGGCCCAAAAAATGTCACACTGGCTCATCGTGGCTAGCCAACCATGGTTTTAGAGGCGCTTCAGTTTATGACAAAATCCGGCCCTGCCGCAAACATGTTAACGTAAATGATACATTAGGAGCAATGAATTATGTCTTTTTTAAGACTTTTTAGTTTGGTTGCTGTGACGTTTTTCTTATTAAAATATTGTTAATTGTACATTTGTCGCCTGATAAATCCAAATGAATACAATTCTGAGAAGCTGCATTCTCTTATCGAAACATATTAAGGCAAAGTACATGTGTTAAAAAGCAATCTGGTCGGCCGTGCGAAAAGACTGATTTTGTGTGTTACACGATGTTTATGCAGTTGAATGAATCGTTTGACCAACTGTATTAACCACTTTTTGTATTTATATAACTGTTCTGGCTGCATTCTCTTGTCGAAACATATTTAAGGCAAAGTAAGTACGTTAATAAGCAATCTGGTCGGTCGTGCGAAAAGACTGATTTTGTGTTTTACACGATGTTTATGCAGTTGAAAGAATCGTTTGACCTACTGTATTAACCACTTTTTGCATTTAACTGTTCTGGAAAAATATGTCCATGGTCATGTTCTCAACTTGAACAACGTACAGAATATTGATACGGCGATAGCTTTTCGGTGCTTCCATTGTTCATTTTACAACCATACATAATAGCAAAAATACTGACAGTAACATTATATATAAGCATAATAAAACAAAATGTGCTGTAGAAGCATTTGTAAAGTAAAATTCACAAGCCTAATTCTTTATTAACTATTCCAAATAGGTTTTGTTGTAATTCTAAGCCTAATAAAACTGGACGAATACTTTGGCTTAACTTCTTCACAGATGTGTTTGTTCTACGGCAGCTAAATGCAACACGAATGAGTCCTTTAACTCAGTTCATTCGTCGCGTGTTTGAATGCGCGTTCAGTCGCGCTGTGAGGAGCCTAAAAATTCGAAGCAACAATGCCGTAATAGCCCAGTGGATAGCGTTTACGATTCCAAGCCAAATGACTCTGTTCTGATTCATCATACGGGAAACAGTTTGTCAACGATACTCATACGCGATATACTTGCTAATTCAGGAAGTAAGGGGTTAAATTGATATTTCTGCTAATGCAACCCTCGTTTATTGCTTATAAAGTTGCCTCAAAAACCAACACCGTCAACAGGTCCTACATCATTTTGCTTAAACCTACATTCATATTTAATAACTGGACCATTTGCAAGAAACGTTATGTACCACTGTAATTGTAGCCAATTTTACTCCAATTTTTTTCTATGTTAGGTAACTGTTGGTTTCTTGCCGCAGCTGCAACGTTGACATTAGCAGAACAATTATTCTACCGTGTTGTGCCTCCGGATCAAAGTTTCACCGATAATTATGCCGGAATATTTCACTTTCAAGTCAGTCGACTCAAATTCCCATTTCAGCTGTCTAAATATTAAGGTCTGCTTTGTGCAATATGAAAACTAAGTTCTTAGCTATTATAGTTATTATTAACATGCATGGACCGAGGTCCGAAGTGCCAGGGGTTTAGGCCAGTCCCGGGGAAGAGGCCTTGGACCTCCAACGTCGGTCGGCGAAGTGGCGCGAATAGTACCGATGGGTTCAGCTACGGCGCACCCAGAGGATGGCCAGGTGACTTTTCGAGATGGTTAGGGGATGGGTCCGGACTTCAGGAGTAACCCCTATTGGCATGTATGTTATTATTAAACTGTAAGTTCAACAAAAACGTGTATCTGAGGTACGAAAGGAATTTCAATTCTTATAATGACGATTGGTTTATCAAAAGCAAAAATTGCAGGATTACTCACATATTTGGGTCTTTGTTCAAGAGTTTTGTCGCATTACAAACATAAAAAGTTGAGTTGTTTTGAACTTCTGATAACTATCATATCTCTATATCAATGGAAATATAGAGGATCGTTCGTATGCCATAGTCTAGTCTAGCATACAACCCCTAAGCCATTCTGGAGCTACTACCACTAAGGCAACGATCTACTCTCGCTGAAGTTATGCTATGTACACTAATAAAGTTAAGCCTTGTATCAGTAGGGCGCTTTGTAGCTTAAAAGCTTGGGAATACAAGATAGATTTTTATTCAACCTCTGAATATTAAGGTTTTTTCGTAATCTATATTACGAGCCAATGGTGTTTTGTTTCCACAGTCAATCAAACCATATAGATTTAAATTTTGAACCTAATATTAAACTTTCGGTTTTCTTGTGACAGTATTTATGTTTTGTTTTAGTTTTGGCAATATGGCGAATGGGTGGACGTCGTTATTGACGATCGCTTGCCGACACGTGACGGAAGTCTTTTATATACGTATTCACAAGAATCGAA
Source organism: Trileptium ribeirensis (assembly GCA_030248225.1). Classification (NCBI taxonomy): domain Eukaryota; kingdom Metazoa; phylum Nematoda; class Enoplea; order Enoplida; family Thoracostomopsidae; genus Trileptium; species Trileptium ribeirensis. Next base: position 47,597 of record JASANE010008983.1, on the reverse strand, counting down.
TGAGTTTTGGAGTGCCTTACTCGAGAAAGCCTATGCAAAGTACGTTCTTTAACTACAATGATAGCAAGTGCAAATAAATATTTTCCACGAATGTTTATATTTATATTGTCATAGGCTGTCAAGCTGCTGTGTTGTTTTCACATTTTATCAACCGTTCCATTGTAAAGTTTGCTTTCATTCATATTGTACCTACTGTAAACAAGGTATAAATATCAATTGCCTTAGATTTTGTGCGTTACACATGTTTTATTACCATCGGATTGACTCTAAGGGATACCAAACATTGATTCGCTAAAACAGTTGAAGTTGATTTGATTCAGCTTACATTTCATAGGTAAACTCCATGAACCTAAAAGAAGATCAGCACATGAGCACTCTTAAATAGTTTGATTTTGACAAATTTCTGAGATGCACAATGATAATGTTGTCTCGCTTTACACCATTGGCCCTTATTACTATCTTATTAATTATGCAGCCCAGTTCGATTGTCTGTACCTTGTTGTATAGGTCTACTCAAACGACTCTATAGGCTACGCAATCTGTTAATTTTGTCTGGTTTTAAAGTTTTTTCGGAGCAACTCCATTCTAACCAAACGAAAGTAATCTCACTTACACAGCGCTGTCGGCACATCACTTTAATAGCATGGGTATTGCTACTATCGAGCTAAAGTGTCATGTTTGAACCGGTCTGAGTTCATCTTACCATGTTGAAACGTAAAATGAGTTTCGGCATATTATCAAGTCTTTCAGAAATTAAAATACTAAATGAAAGCTGCGCAGTGAAGTTGCAGCATATAATAATTCAGTAGCTGTATTTCTCTTGTCGAAATGAAGATATGCCAAAAATATGGATCAATTCCAGCTTTAAATCTATAGCAGAGAGTGCAAACTTGAAAAGAGCACTCAGGGAAAAATTTGAATTCATGAGTTTGAAAAATTTTATCGTTTAAATGTAACCTTAGGTGTACAATTGTCCACGGGGAATGATTGTAAGCCCGGCAGCTCCACCTTGGACGTAGGTAACCTTCAAGGGCCTACATTTAATGGATTCCACACAGCTCTGGATATACTAAGCCCAAGCCTTATCCTAGGCTTAGGTCCTTATATGAGAGATACATCAAGTCTAAGCCTAAGACGGAGGCTGCCGCCCACGAATCCCCGCTGTAAGCTGTTCTTTGCTCTAACGATGTAAGCTGTTCGAACAACTATAACCACAATTAGATACTGTGGTCGAACATAAAAAGATATTCTGGAGGGGGACTTGAATTGGTTCTAAAATATAATATGCACTAATTAGTTCAAGGTTTATGAAGTCACCAGATATCACAGAGCTTCATATGAGAAAATGAGAATGTCAAAAGTTTGCTTAAGGGGTTTTCGACCATTGAGTAACACTTTTGCTCACGTTTTAAGGGCGGGTCTTGTTACATGACGGTCGCACTAAGCCCGATCCGACCAGATCCGATGCGATCCCATTAGTCTTCACATTACTTCTGATCCGACCCGATCCGGTGCGGACAAAGTGTACTCTAATCGTCAGCCACGAGTACGCTCTATGTGTGTTTACACAGCATCAACTGACTTGCATCCGATAGAATTGCCCACGCGGATTGAATGGAATGTGATCGAATACAATGTGAACACGAGATTGGTGTTGGATGTTTGCTTGCAGTTGTTAAACTGTTGATTTACACCCACATATTATCAACCCTTCCCATTCTCAAGAATATGGGAGTTCTTATTAATTTCTTTCATTCTTTGGAATTAAATGTGTAGTTCAATGTTCTACTATTGAGATGTTAGAGAAGGATAAGCGATGTCATAAATCAATCATTGCTGCATTTCATTAGCGTTTTTAAGACAAACAAAGACTGTAAATGATGTAATATATTAACAGTAAATTTTAAATTATTTCACTTCAACACGGTATATGCATTGTGGTTTAATATATTAACCTCTCTTCTAGATTAATGAATTAGTCCTAAACTTATAAAATTTTTAATGAACATAGATATAATGAAGATTTACCTATTATTTTAACTTTGAACTGATTTTTTGTATCGACGTTGGCTGTTCAGAAATTTTAACGAAATTTATATTTTAACATATGTCCAATTATTTATTTCTAGGTAAAATACATTCACATGTGATTTGTCTTCTATCGTTTTTCACTACTTATCCCTGATTGTATCCTATCACGACGCTTTTTCGGCAAACAGTAGTAAAATTAGAATGTCATAGTTTTTGCACTACGGAACGTGTTTGCTCGTAATACCACCAGAAACTGAGATTTCTTAAATATAATATAGATTTGCTGATTAAAAAATATACTTAATTTCGGCCCGGACTCAGTTTTGATGTTCAAAAATTGAAATTTAGTCGACATATGTTATCTTTTCTCTGAAACAGGCTTAATGGCAGTTATGCTTCGCTCAACGGCGGAACAACTACCGAAGCCCTTGAAGATTTCACCGGTGGTTTAACAGAACTAATCGATTTGAAGACTTATAATCCGTACAGTTCTGAAGCTGATGCACTGCTGCAAATTGCAGTTAGTGCGTTTGAAAAAGGGTCATTGCTGGGTGCGTCAATTGAAGTAAGCGACAGTTTCAGCAATTATTTATATAGTCTATTTCATAATCAATGCTATTGCTCACGTCTAAAAATTCGATGGAGAGGATTTAGTGGTCTATCGTTGTAGTTACAATGGTACATTGTTCCATCTTCCATGATTTGAGCAATCAGAACTAAAATGTTTTTGATTGACGATTGGCAAATTCTTGAGTCGATTGAAAGAAATTCTGCTTAGCTTATTTCCAGAAAAAGATTTTGACTGTGATCTCAATTATTTTAAAAGTTTTATCGAATTGTCATATCATCCATATTTTACAAAGCGCACATAATTCGATTATTCCCAAAATTTTTTGTGGAAACACATATTTTTGAAATTATGTTGTCAAACCTAATTTGTATATAACAATATTAACAGTTCGATTCAAAAGCTTAAGGCGTATTCACACGCTCAAACTTTTTGCTCAAATTCTGATAAAAATTTGAGCTCAAATTTTGATCAAAATTTGAAAGCATCTTTTTTGCATTTTTTGTAAGTTTGAATGTGTGAACACTGTTCAAACTTTTCAAGGATATTCTTGTAGCCAATCGTCGACGAGATTCATTACTTGAAAAAGTTTGAGCTCAAATTTTGTTCTCAAATTTTGAAATATCGCAATTTTTCGTTAAAAATTACCGTCAAATTTTGATTAAAATTTGATCAAATATTGAGCTCAAATTTTGAGCTTAAAATTAGAGCAAAAAGTTTGAGCGTGTGAACACGCCTTTATATCCCATCAAGTATTAACATTGTTCCGCCTCTGTTTCGTTAATTTGAAGTACTTGATAGAGCGCCACAATTATGCATACGAAATTGCTCAAAGTGAAAGAGCGGTATTGGTATCTAGAACCTCAAAAAATAATCTCCGCTTAATAAGTTCATTGTATTACGAGCGCATTTTCAAAATCCACCTTTCACAACTGCTAAGTTATTATTGAAATTTGGTTAGTCTACTAATATATTATTTAGCTAACAACAGTTTTATTCTAAAAAATATCTTTACATTCTATCGCTAAAAAAATTTCCGGGATGTTGCATTTGTTAACCCAATAATGCCAATTTAGCGTCTATTATTGATCAATAATTCTATTTTCTTGACTTCGCCCAATATTTTAGAATCAGATTTTTAGACGTAAATCTGACTAACTTTATTAAATTTCTGTGATCAAATGGTTTTAAGGTTCTTTAAAGTTTCATGTGCGGCGCATTTTTTTATGATTTTTCAAATGAGATTTGACGTAAACTATCAATACATGAACGCTATTTTCAGGCTAAACAAGGTATGGCTCGTGAAACGGTTCTGCCTTCAGGTCTTGCCACAGGACATGCATACAGTATTACTGGCATGACTCTGGTATGTTGATAGCCTTCAGACACACATTTTATTTAATATTTAATTTTTGTCGGTTTCAAGGTTGAAGCTTTACATGCATTGAAAAAGAATTTTTAATGATTATAGATATATAAATATTATTGCTTCATTCTATCAAGTAACATTATAATGGTGATATTTTGTTAGCGGAATATTAAACTTTATATTCAGTGATATACTATTTAAGGCGCATTCAAGCATATAATCAAAATGAAAGAAAATTTTGTAATGGAAAAATATAACTAATTTCGAAGGTTCAAAATTTAATCTGAAAACGCATCATCATCGATAATTAGGTAAAAGAATGTTCATGAAAAGTTTCAACACTACTCACACGTTCAAATTCACCAAAAATTAAAAAAACGTGTCTTCAAATTTTTTGATGAAAATTTGAGCTGGTTAAATGTAAGCAAATTTGAAACGTTTCAACGTGAAAACGCATCTTTAGAATCGCTGTGCTCCACCGTGCGTTCATTTGATTTCAAAGCACATTCAAAGAGCACAGTATGCTTATATAATTGTGCGATTTTTCTATTCTGTATGTTTGTAAGTGTATCTAACTCGTATTATCTGTATTGTTGTTGCTTGGAGCCCTGTAGAAACTCATTTATCGTTGGATATAGTCTTCATTATGTTTTTTCTGCCGTAGATCAATCACGACGGTGAGGATGTACATCTCTGTCGCATTCGTAACCCATGGGGTTCAGAAACAGAATGGAATGGTGCATGGAGTGATCAGTCGGACGAATGGCACTCGATCGACGATGAAACAAAACAGAATATGGGACTAGTCATGGACCATGATGGAGAATTTTGGTGACTGTTTTATGAATGAGTTACGACTTACTAGTAACAGTACGTAGTGGTAATGCCTGCTGTGCCGTTATCTGTACACCAAGTCAACCTTTTTTGGTACTAGTAGCCTTAGACTATTAGTAAAGCGTTACTCTTTGGGAACCGGCAACTAAACAATCGTAATGCTCTAATTCTCTTGCATCGTTCCAATATTACATTACTTGGTGGTTATTTGCTCCGATGCAAAGGTTTCCAACTGCAAACGTATCTACAAATATTTTAAGATTTCGCTTACGATGTTGAATGATATATCAATAAAACTATAATTTTAAAAGCATGCATACACTATAGCACACGCATAGATCATTGATTGCCATCTAAGATTTCATGTATATCATAAATTGCACTGTTGTGTTTTGTAATCCACAGCCTATTATATGACGGTTCTCCATAAAAATAGTTCTCGCATAGCATTATATGTTAAATGTCAACACATGGAAAGTCGCAACATCCAGCATTTTATGCAGTTTAGATTTCAAATATACTCATTTTTTAAAGTTTCTCTATTCTGGTTGTTACTGAAAGCACTAACTTTATGCGAATCCTGAGGAGCCATTTATTTGCCACATAATCCGCTTTTGGGAATGAAATATAACCGCATAAGGCATAGATATTATTACAAATATATCGGTTGCAAAGGCTAATTGTGCCTGTGAACAAATATAAACCTTCACTTATTTATATTTTTCGATCTGAATTTATTATTCAGGATGCCGTGGCGCGATTTCGTTCGACATTTCGATCAAATCGAACTGTGCCACTTGGGACCGGAAGTGTTCGAAGAAATTGCCGACATGATGGGTAATTCACTTTCACAGCATCAACTCGAATGGACCCAGTGTGACGAGCAACATTCAGAATGGGTAACAGGTGTCAGTGCAGGCGGCTGTCGGAATTATATTGGTACGTCTGATTTTACGATAGTGGTCGTAGCATTACAGTTATTTTGCAAAAATAAACAAACAATTGGTTATGTATTTTCGTGCGACCCATTTTAATAGTATATATAGTCCTTGTAAAATTTCATATCCTTAGTTTTGGCATTGTTAGCGAAAAACAATGAGTTTGATGTGAAGTATGGCTAAACCCAATTTTAAAAAAGCTTAAACCGCTTTAATCTTCTCATGTTCGGTACCAATTAAAGGCGTGTGTATGTTCAAACATATTTTTCGATCTGTGATATGTATCACTATTACTATTACTAGACTATTACTAGACTATTGCTTACAAAATATTGTTCGAACATATTTTAAGTAGAAAAGTTTCGAGTACTGTGAATTAGTTCTGACAGATCGACTATTTTAGAAAGTTTATTAATGGAAACTGACCGTTCATCACTTGCCATACTTGCAGTAACAATTTAGTTCTTGCTATAAATATTACAGGCACTTAGGGCTAGGTAATAAAACTATACATTTTGCATGGTAAATGAACGCCTGTAAAACGTAATAGTGTCCCTATTCCAGACAGCTTCGCTGACAATCCGCAATTTGCGTTCGAAATTATTGCTTCCAATTCGTTGTCCTGTGAAAGTGCATCGATAATTGCTGTATTACAAAAATATCGCCGCCAAGGTAGTGCTGAGGGCGGTGGAAATTTGCCGATTGGCTTTGCTGTTTATAAGGTTAGTCTTGCTCTTCGGAAAGCTACAACTTGAGCTGCATTGTTTTACAATTACTAGGTATAGTTGATTTGGTAGAAAAATAGAGTATTTTAATAAAACTTTCTAATATCTTAAAACAGTGACATTTCACAACTAGTGAAGATATTACGGTATACGTGGTAAAAGACACATTATGGGCATTGTTTCGATATACTATAACGTGCTAAATGTGGCGAGGTTGCGGAATATGTTTACGCTGTAACGAAACTATTTACAGTATATGACCTAATATCGCGATGCGAATTCCGAGTTAGTCGCTACTTTGCAATCGGTATCGTATTACATTAAAATGGCTATTAATTTAACGTGTTTTGTATGCGTGATAAAAGAGACATCTTGGGCATTGTTTCGTTATACTATAACGTGCTACATATGGCGAGGTTACGGAATAGGTTTACCCTGTATCGAAACGATTTACAGTATATATTCGGGCATAAGACCTAATATCGCGAATTGAATTCCGCGTTAGTAGCTACTTTGAAATCGGCATCGTATTACATTAAAATGGCTATTAATTTAACGTGTTTTGTATACGTGATAAAAGACACATCATGGTCATTGTTTCGTTATACTATAACGTGCTAAATGTGGCGAGGTTGTGGAATATGTTTACCCTGTATCGACACTATTAACAGTATATATTCGGGCATAATACCTCCGATTTGCAAGGCCAATTTGATTAATATTATAATAATTGGAATATCTATCACTTTTTGAAGAAACAAATTCAGAATAGAAGACTTAGTTTAAATTTACGATAAAGAATCTTTGGAGAAATACAGTTGAGCAAAATTTAAATGAAACTTCTAGGGACGAATAAAAGAATTTGTAACAAATACAATTTTACTATCCACTTTTGTTTTGATATTGACAATTTGGCCTGGTATAAATGAACATTTTAATACAATAACATTTCACTGCCGGCTATACGCATATCCTACTCTATTTTATAACATGCACGTTACTTATGATCTCTACAACGGAACAACTTGGTATTGCTCTCTTCGCAAAAAATGGACTGTTGATGTCTTGATTAGAAGTCGCGAAATATTTATAGTACGATCACAGGCAACTGGTGTTGCAGCGAAAAATAATTATAGCAAATTTTGGATTGTACCAAAACTGTCTAAACATTATGTACACAACAAAATTACACATAATTAAACAGTAATAATGAGAAGAGAAGAAAAGGTTATGGCGCACCTTAATCGCTACTGCACTTATTTCGCATGCATGCCCACTTCGGTCATTTGTCGCTTGTAATGCCTCCAATATTTATGACAACTGGTTGCTGTGTATTGTGGAAGTTCGCGGGTAAACGATGGAGTCGTGCTAAAGATATGATTCCGCAATGAAATCTGTAATACATACAATTAAGGCAACTTTAAAATGTATATAAGTGCATGAATTTTGTCTACATTCAGAAACTATAGCAAGCATTTTGCTATAGTTGTACGCGTTACCCCATACATAAAAATTGTAAATTAGTTTTAAAACGTTCATTCACTCGCGTAGGTTGGTTTTAGGCTGTATGTATGGTATCTAAAACGCATGCAATATTCCTATTTATAGGTTTGTTTATATAAGTTATGCTTATTTGTTCCTGTCTTCGTATAAGGCTATCGACTGGAATCATTTCCATGAGCCAAGCGTTAGGTGTATACCAGGGAGCTCTGAAATATATTCGGAGCACACTATTTTGAACAGTTTGAAGACCACAATGGGCAGTTGCTTCGTACTCCAACACTGGTCTTATATACTGCCTATAAAACTATATTATTACAGTCTGTGCAAGCAAGGCTTTTCAAGATATTTAATTTAAGCATTGCTCTATCTTGAATATCCTCGGTTGTTTGAAGGTTGCACCGTTAATCAAATGTTATTTTTAAGAATTTAGCACTATTCCAGCTAGGTCGTTATAAATTTAGATTTGTAACGGCATTCCATTAACTTTGTGCGAATTTACTTTACGGGCGCTGAAATACAATAATTTAATTTTATTGGGATTTTTATTTGCCACTTTGCACAATACTGTGTTAAAGAGTTTACCTCTCTCTGAAGGAAACGTTTGGCAGCGGTAGTGCTCCAGTGAGTTGCCCAGATCGCTATGTCACCTACAAATTGGCTGTCGATGAGGTGCTACGTAAAGTGGCATCGCTAGTATTTATTCAATATAGTGGCGGACTAATAGCTCTGCTCTGTGGAAAACCTGCTGTGGGCGCGTAGTTTGAGGAGTATGTGCCGATAATGTGCATATAAAATAACCTATTTGTTAAGTATCTGTCTATCCATTTTATTTCACTGGCATAAATACTGTTGCGATGCTGCACATATATCTTAACAAGAAGTCCCTGATGCCACACCGTATCATAGGTCTTCTTCATATCTGAAAAGAAGGCCAAGCAATGATTGCTGGTAATGTGGGCTTCAACGGTATCATAGAATTTTTTCATTAAATGATCATTCACTGACCTATTTTGTCGACATCCACTTTGTACTCCACTGAGCATTGTCGTTTCTTCGAGTCCGCTTTTGATCCTTTTGCTTATGATCAGTTCTAGTATTGTCCCGAACATTGGCAGCAGAGTTGTTTGTCGGTAGGAGCTGGCGAGGTATGGGTTTTTGCAGCTTTTGGGATCATAATAAGTTTGCCTCCTTTTCACGTGGTCGGATGATAGTTTGAGAGCGTGTTTGGTATAACTCTAGCAACACTTGTTTAAAGGCGGGCGGTATTTTCCCGATAACGCTTACTCTGATTATTATTATGATGCCCTGGTGCTTCGTCTTATCAATGTTATCCACATTTGATGGTGCGAGTATGTTGTCTTTTACTTGTTCATACCAGTTATTAACTTTTTGTTTGGTTTCTTCGCAAAATTTCCGATTCCTAAAGTATTTGAACATTTTCTAGATAATCCCTAAATTCTGTTTCTACCTGAATGTCAGTTCTTAAGTGTGGTCCAGATAAGTATTATCTTGTTTTAATACCGTTGATTTGTTCTTTTCTTGACGGCTTTGCTTATAATTCTGAGTTTCTTCTAAGTATAGGCTGCATTATGTCTGGGATCAATAGTTTCTACAAAATTTTGCAAAAGAGTAGCGTTTTGCTCGCGTAGTTTGTTTTAATTTTGAGATTTAATTGGTTTCTCCTAGCTTTAATAACTGTACTTTTTTCTCTTGTAGTACTTTGGTTTTTCCCTTTCTCTTATTAAATTTTTTAACTCATTACTAATTCGGAACTTGTTATATGTAGGATTGCTTCTTGGTATTACTTCACAGATAGCGTATATAACTATTACTTGTAGTAATTTAGCGCACATTTCTAGGATATTAGACCAATTATTACTTCCTAAAAGCTATAGTACCTTCCTTTATGCTACTGAGAGTCAGGTATGTATTAACAATGACCTGGAACAATAGACAATTTACTTTCTTACAATTTAGAATTTCTCTGATTATTACAGGCCAGTTATCTATTGTTTTATTCTAATAAGTTATTAAAGTTTCATAATTAGACGAGCGTATTGGGCTGAGTACTTTAGGTGTTGCCGTGAATGGAACTAAGTCGCTTGTTGTCATTATAAGGTCTATTATGGAAACACTATGTAATTTATACCTGGTAGGCAAGTATCGGTCATTGAGTATTACTGGATTCCGATCGTTGACGTATTCGGCCATGTTGTTGCCCAATCTGTTGTTGATTTGACATGCGTCGCCCCATAGCCAATATTTGGCATCGATGTCGCCTCCAATTATAACGCTGTTATTGTTTTTAGGGCAGAGAGCCAAGAAGTTGGTGTCGATTTCTCCGCAACTAGGTGGATGGCAGATGCTAATTAGGCATATGTTTTTATTCTCATATGTAATGCTGCGGGCTACAGCTTCGGCTCAAGTAACCCTGAGGGGCGGTACGTTATAACGTTAGAAAAAAGAATAGCTCAGAGCAGGAGGTTCGGGGGGCGGCAACCCCGCGACTTAGGCTTAGGCTTGGTGTATGTCTCATATAAGGACCTTAGCTTAGGCTAAGACTAAGGCTTAGGCTTAGTATATCGAGAACGGCATGGCCTGCATTTTATTTCCGCCCCTCAGGGTTACTTTGGCCACAGCTTCTGTGGTCCTATTGGTATTAGGCAGTTGTACTTGAATGGCTTTATATTTTTATTAATAATAATCGCAATGCCTCCGCCTCTAGCGTTTTTGTCTTTGCGTATTATTTAAGAATTTCCTGAAAATGTTGGGTTAGTTTTAGCTTCTTTGAAGAGCATACAGTCCACGGAATGGTCCTCCATAAATAATTTAGGATATTCGTTATAAGATCTTGAAGCTTGTTGGGATAGTGCTATGGTAAATTTAGCCATTATTATTGTTAGTTGCAGCTGGTCGTCGACGAACGGTTTTAGTAATGTCTCATTATTGCGTGTATTAATTCGCTGTGACTAATGACGACATGACTTCTAGTTAACGATTATCTTGTGACTTCTGTTCGGAAGTGGTATTTACTGGCTCGGGTCACGATGTCCGTTATATCACCCTGATTTTCATTATTAAAAATCATTTTTGTGGCTTTTGTAACAACACCATACACGAAATGTATTTGCGTAACTAATGTGTCATAAATTGGCTATTGTGTATCTTCAAGTTTTGTCATCGTGGCATAAGTGTTCTCTTCTTTTGCAATCTGTTTTAGTTGTCCTGTAGGTGATAAATTTTTAGCGTTGTCAACCAAATGTTTTTTCTTGTAACGTAGGAAGTATGTCGGGTTTTTTTTTTTTTTTTTTTTTTTTTTTTTTTTTTTTTTTTTTTTTTTTTTTTTTTTTTTTTTTTTCTTTTTTTCTTTTTTTTTTTTTTTTTTTTTGGTTTTTCTTGTTTTTTTTTGTTTTCGGCTGTTTTCTGTTTGGTTTTTTTTTGTCTGTTCGTTCTTCTTCTTTCTCTTTTTTTCTTCTGTTTCTTTTTTCGTTTTTGGTCGCGTGTCTGTTTGTTCGTGTTTTGTGTTTTTTGTCTTTCGCTGTTTTTTTTTCTGTTTCTTTTCTTCCTGTTTTCCTGCTCCTTTCTGCTTTCGTTCTCTTTTGTCTGTTTTTCGGCTGTCTCTGTATCGTCTCCTGCTGTGGCCTGCTTGCTTTCCGTTTGTGTCCGTTCTCTGTTTTTTGTGTCTTTCGCTTGGGTGCCCTTTTGCTGCTTGGTCTTTGTTTTTTTCTTCTCTGTTTTTGTTTTTTTTTTCTTCTCTTTGCTTTTTGTTTTCTGTTTCTAGCTGTCTTTTTTTTGTTGCGCCTCGCGCTTGGTCTGTGGCCTGTTTTGCCCTCGGTGCGTCCTCTGGGTAGCTCGCGCTGTTGGGGTTTTGCTTTGGGCGGCCTGTAAAGACGCGGCGCGCGCGGGTTTTGGCGCGGGGCGGGACCAAGAGTTTGATTAACTAAACAACAAATAAAAACAAGAGTTTAAATTATAACTCTGATACATACAGTCAGTTAACCCAGCCATCTACATCGATGATGATTCATCAGAGACGCTGCTCAATACGGGTGAGTTTCAATCGGCCGCTGTTATAGATGCAGATCAGGCTTGGTAACCAAACAGTCTTGAAAAAGACGTAAATCTGTTACACTCACTAGTGACTAACAACCAGTTTAAATAACAAAAAAGACAGCAGCCACTAAAAGTATACCAATACTAACTGAAATTAAAGCTAAACCACCTGACAGACATTAAAAAGGTAGCAAATTTGATAGATAGAACTCGATCACTATCGGACGAGAACTGAAAACCATACTTCCGCATATACAGGTAAGATATCCGTAGTCCTGAAAACGGTGCGTACAAAAAATACATCCAACTCGACACATCAACTCCAGGGACATCATTAGATGTAGATATTAGCGATAACGAAATAAACAAAGAACTAAAGCAAAGCAACATTACTAGTATAACAGGTATTAGGCGTTTTAAGAAACGCATTAATGATACGAGCAAAAACATCAGTTCGTAGTAATCAAAGTAACCAAAGTTAGAGGACAGCAAATGCTAAGTTTCGGATTACGGCTAAATGCAATGTAGTTAAATATGAGCCACCTAAAAATCTCAGCTAGAACCAGTTAGATGCTACCGCTATCAACAGATTGGCAACATTGTAAGGGTGTGTCATGACAGTGCTCGTTGTGCTATCTGCAGCAGCGAACGCTGTGCTGCAGCAACTGATAGAAATTTACGATGTACAGCTGAAGTCCTGTGTATCAACTCTAACAGCAAACATCCTAGGTTGACATACTTCCTACGTTACAAGAAAAAACATTTGGTTGACAACGCTAAAAATTTATCACCTACAGGACAACTAAAACAGATTGCAAAAGAAGAGAACACTTATGCCACGATGACAAAACTTGAAGATACACAATAGCCAATTTATGACACATTAGTTACGCAAATACATTTCGTGTATGGTGTTGTTACAAAAGCCACAAAAATGATTTTTAATAATGAAAATCAGGGTGATATACGACATGGTGACCCAAGCCAGTAAATACCACTTCCGAACAGAAGTCACAAGATAATCGTTAACTAGAAGTCATGTCGTCATTAGTCACAGCGAATTGATACACGCAATAATGAGACATTACTAAAACCGTTCGTCGACGTACCAGCTGCAACTAACAATAATAATGGCTAAATTTACCATAGCACTATCCCAACAAGCTTCAAGATCTTATAACGAATATCCTAAATTATTTATGGAGGACCATTCCGTGAACTGTATGCTCTTCAAAGAAGCTAAAACTAACCCAACATTTTCAGGGAATTCTTAAATAATACGCAAAGACAAAAACGCTAGAGGCGGAGGCATTGCGATTATTATGAATAAAAATATAAAGCCATTCAAGTACAACTGCCTAATACTGAATAGGACCACAGAAGCTGTGGCCCAAGTAACCCAGAGGGGCGGAAATAAAATGCAGACCATGCCGTTCTCGATATACTAAGCCTGAACCTTAGTCTTCGGCTAAGTTAAGGTCCTTATATGAGACATACAATAAGCGTAAGCCTAAGTCGGGGGGCTACCGCCCCCGAACCCCCGCTCTAAGCTGCTCTTTTTCTAACGTTATAACGTACCGCCCCTCAGGGTTACTTGAGCCAACTGTACCCCGCAGCATTACATAGTGAATAAAAAACATATGCCTAATTAGCATCTGCCATCCACCTAGTTGCGGAGAAATCGACACCAACTTCTTGGCTCTCTGCCCTAAAAACAATAACAGCGTTATAATTGGAGGCGACATCGATGCCAAATATTGGCTATGGGGCGACGCATGTCAAATCAACAACAGATTGGGCAACAACATGGCCGAATACGTAAACAATTGGAATCCAGTAATACTAAATGACCGATACTTGCCTACCAGGTATAAATTACATAGTGTTTCCATAATATACCTTATAATGACAACAAGCGACTTAGTTCCATTCACGGCAACACCTAAAGTACTCAGCCCAATACGCTCGTCTAATTATGAAACTTTAATAACTTATTAGAATAAAACAATAGATAACTGGCCTGTAATAATCAGAGAAATTCTAAATTGTAAGAAAGTAAATTGTCTATTGTTCCAGGTAATTGTTAAATACGTACCTGACTCTCAGTAGCATAAAGGAAGGTACTATAGCTTTTAGGAAGTAATAATTGGTCTAATATCCTAGAAATGTGCGCTAAATTACTACAGTAATAGTTATATACGCTATCTGTGAAGTAATACCAAGAAAGCAATCCTACATATAACAAGTTTACGAATTCGTAATGCGTTAAAAAATTTAATAAGAGAAAGGGAGAAAACTGAAGTACTTTACAAGAAAAAAGTACAGTTATTAAAGCTAGGAGAAACCAATTAAATCTCAAAATTAAAACAAACTACACAAGCAAAACGCTACTCTTGCAAAATTTTGTCGAAGCTATTGATCCCAGACATAATGCCACCTATACTAGAAGAAAAACAATTTATAAGCGAAACCGTCAAGAAAAACAAATCGACGGTATTAAAACAACAATAATACTTTATCTGGACCACACTTAAACTGACGTTCAGGTAGAAAAAACAGAATTTGCAATTCTGTTCAAATGTTCAAATACTTCAGAATCGGAAATTTTGCGAAAAAACCAAACAAAAAGTTAATAACTGGTATGAACAAGTATAAAAGACAACATACTCGCACCATCAAATGTAGATAACATTGATAAGACAACACCAGGGCATAGTAATAATAATCAGAGTAAGCGTTATCGGGAAAATACCGCCGCCTTTAAACAAGTGTTGCTAAAGCGTTATACCAAACGCGCTCTCAAACTATCATCCGACCACGTGAAGGAGGCAGAACTATGATCCCAAAAGCTGCAAACCCGTGCTAGCGCAGCTCCTTTACCTTATGCACATAATGTAAACTTTGTATAAAAGAATATAAATTACCTGTGTTCTGTTTAAATAGATAAAATGGTTTTCATAGACATTTCAACACAATAACGTCATATTACGCAATGTGGCGAAATATAACATCAGTGTGGCGACATTCAAAATATTATATTACAATACAATATTGTGTGATTCATGTTTTAATAGAAATGACAACAAAGCTGAAGCGGAACTAAATTGTCGCACAGTTTTTCTCGCTACTCAAGGTTGAGCATTTGTGCGGAAGCAATATTCGCTTCGTTTCATGGTACCAAACCTAAGATAACAACACTAATTTAACGCAAACACCTGGCTTTTTCAATTTAGGTATGTATCCGATATGACATGCCTTTACCAATAAGGCAAGGCCTGCGCTAGGATGTGAGGTCCCTGCCCTATGATATAAGGTGCGGTCGAACCAAGGGCGCAGCCAGAACTTTCGGCACGAGTGGGCAAAGGATTTGCTGGGTGGGACACACTGCAACGCCACCTGGTGCACATAAACTTGTACTTTGATTTTCTTTCATACGTCAGGGAGGGCATGCGGGATTGAACGGGTGTGGGCACGAGCCCTCTTGCTAGTCTTTTCGGTTAGCCCCAGCGAGAGTTTGGTCAATTTTGAAGATATGATAATCTTACCACCATTCGACTCAGGTCGACCAGGTGGTTCAGATTTTACCCATTTCGGCCATTTTATGACAAAAAATTTTCGATTCCCCTCGTGGTACCCAAAATTTTAGAAAAAACCTCCATAAATGCATAATTTTATACATCATTCCAACCGCATGGTGGAGCAAAATGGTGTAAACTCAGCTCAATCGGGTCATGGGGTATGGAGTTACTATGCGATATATTAAGCATAAACTTTAGTCTAAGCAACGGCGCAGCCAGAAAATCCAAACAGGGGGACACCAAGGCTTTCTCGAGGGGCACAAAATCCTAACTGGAGGGGCACCAAGGCGTTCCCAAGTGGGACAAGTTATCTGTAAATTCGAACTGGGGGGACACCGAACCAAACTGGGGGACACGGCCCACCGTGGCACCCCTTGGCGACGCCCCGGAGTTTAAGCCTAAATCGTCGGTAAACCGATTGGGCTGATTTTAACACCATTCGACTCAGCTCGTAAATGCGATTCGATTGATACATGAAATTATGCAATTATCGAGAAAAATTTTTTTCGAAAATTTTGGTTATCAATGAAACCGAAAAACAATTGGAAAAAAATTTGTCATAAAAATGGCCGAAATGTGTATTTTGTGAGCCAGCTCGTGGAGCTGAGTCGAATGGTACTAAAATTATAGTAACTTTAAAATTGACCCAATTCGGGCTGGGCGACTATCTGAAATGACCCCAGTTTCCCCAAGGCACGAACTAGGATGTGAGCGGCTGCCCCTCGCCTACGCCTCTCCCCACCGCGAGCTGAAGGCATGCTACAAATTTTGGGAAATTTGGCAAAAATTCGATATTAATTTTGAAGATACAGTGGTAAATATTAGTATTATTCCACGCAGCTCGACGAGCTGGTTCAGAGAATATCCATTTCGCCATTTTATTACAAACTTTTAGCGACTTTTTGGGCTCCCACTTACGGTAATCTTTTGGCACTCAAATTTTACGAAAAATTTTTTTTCGATAAATATATAATTCAATAATTGCCGATAGTCTTATTATTCCTATACATCCTGTATTTTCGCCATTGATAATTATCCTATATTTTCTACTCCAATCGTATGAATCCTATATTTTTCAGATCCAGTTTCGCAGTTCACAACAACACTTTTTTAACATCAATATTTAAAATATTAAACTTGGTTTTTCGGTGTCGGACATTAGTCGACGCCACAAGTGCTTGTTGATTGTCATTAGTTTTAATAAGATGAGTATTTTTTGTTATTTTTGAAACCTTTTTGTAACCAGCTACCAAGGATTTCTTCAATTTGTGTACGGTATCTCTCTCATTTCTGGGATATCTACCGGGACGTAACCTATTATCCTTATCGGCCAATATTCGCAATATCGGTATATTGGTAACGGCACTTTCGGAATATCAGAAATACCGATATCACAAACGGCAGAAAAATTGAAACTGACGAGGAAATCATGAATCAAAATTTGTTTCCACACTATAAATGTAGCGGGTACTAAGTAATATTGCCGACCTCTTAAAATTCAAAGTAATGATGGTTTCTTCAATAAATTTAGTCCAACCGTAGACTCGTTTGCCAAAAAAATTGTATCAATTTTGTAGCTGGAAATATACGTAACTTAGATATTGATTGATGTTATGGGCGGTGGTTCTGTAGTGGCTCCAGACAGTTCTACATACTCCATTTGCTGCTGGTGTTACGGCAGCAACAGGTAGGGATCAGCAACCATTCGCTACTATGCAAATGCAACAGCCAACTCCAAACGCCCCTTATCGGGAAGGATCCTATTGTTCAGATGGCTGGTCACAGAGGTCCGGAAGACACCTCTTTTATGGGACCCAAGACTTGGCAGAAACTTGTTATCTAGGGTTACTTTAGTTGTTAACAAGACTGCAATTGTTGTTAGTAAGAGGAATATGAACAGAAAGGAACTAATGCTTTCGAATTATTAGAAAAGCGGGAAGGCACCCTAATACCTGTAATACCTTACCTACACCATAATCAACTACAATGCTTGTCAAGTTTTATCACAAATCACAACATTATCTCTGAAACGGAAATTGTTTAGTGATTTAGGAGCTAATTCCCGTCAAAATAAAACCATGATAAACAGTTTATATATTTTAACACATACGTGTGCGCATGTATATAGTTATATACAGATATATCTCCTCAGCGGCTATCGGTATCGGTACTCTATAATATTAATATCCGGTATCAGTACTTTTTGACACCGGCCAAGCCATAATCTGCAGTCAATTTGCAGTGGTGTATCCATGATTTCACTATAATGGGACCGTTGCACCGCACCCTTCCCCCCCCTCGAACGCCGCAGCCCCGCCAAGACGCGACGCCGCAGCCCCCCCCCGAGGCGCCGCACCTACCCACCCGCTCTCTCCGATGGCTCTGCCGTTTTCCCCCGATGGTCGAAAATTTTGTCAAAAATTGAGGGAAGTTGCAAAAACTGGTGGAAAATGGAAAAATCAGAAAAACTTGACTGGGAAAAATTAAAAAACTTTTAGACCCAAAAAATTTCGACAATTTATCCACCACTCGCCCCGCTCTCCAGTGGGAGATTCGGCCCATGGATCCGCCCTTGTCAATTTATATTTTTAGGAAAACAAACTACGCAGTTACACAACTAGTCGCAACGACAACTAATCCGCATAACAGGGCGGTTCGTTCCAAGCAACCTCGCTTACCCCTATATTCAGCTTCCTTACTGTCACCAAACCAATTCGTGATATTTAGACATTACTTTAATTTATTGAAATCATAAATTTTATTTAATGTGAAGTAAATTTATATAATGCCTGCTGCAGGTGGCAGTGGGATATACTATACGTTTGTCTCAGATTCTATGAGTATATAAAAATTCCATATGTTTGAGTATATTGTACTATATTTTTGTGAGGCGCTGTCGGAATTATATATATCCTTCGAACCAAATTGTCGATTTGAATCAAATGGTGGTAAAATAAGTTCAATCAGTTTACGGGTTAAGAACTCAGGTTTAGAATTTTACATAAATGGGAATAACTCCTTTGATTTTACGGCCATTCGGCTCAGCACATCGTGGCGGTTCGAATGATACATAAAATAATACATTTATCGAGAAAATTTTTTTGAAAATATTGGATACCACTCGGAACCTAAAAACTCGAAAAAATGTCATAAAAATACCGTAAGTGTAACTGTCTTAGATCTGAGTGCACTGGTACTAAAATTATCGCTGTATATTCCAATTAGCCAATTTCGGGCTGGGGACAAACCGAAAGTCTAAGGGTTCATATTGTAAAATTTCGTAAAAGATTAAGCATTGCTTAAATATGTTATGATGTGATGCTTTTATATTTGACGCACATGTAACGTAAATTCTTTGGCTCTGTCAACTAATCCTATAGGGCCTTGATATATGGCACTATATAACTGCGTATTAAGAAAGACAGTATACACGCAACACAGTGATAGATGGTACTCACGAGTCTTCGACAGAAGACTGAAAAACTACGACATTCGCCAAAGTTACAAATGGAAATGTGGCTGCAATACTTTTCTATATTTTACACAACCATTGAATGAACCAGAAATTACAAACTTTAACCAAAATTAAAGATAAATAACTCAAAAGCAAGAATGTGGTCTAATCTGTTGCGTCCAACCTTCTCAGTACCACCAAACCATGGCGACATTTTGTTTGTAACGAACGTAAAAGCAAACAAACGTTGTTGCGTTCATTTTTTGTCCGTGACTGTGCATCTTGAGGCAATGCAACTTGTATGAAGTAAAGAAGCGTTTTAGGGGCGCTGCACGATCGCCAAATACCCCACGCCACGTCCTCGGAATGCAACATGAATGAAGTAAAGAAGCGTTTCAAACGTTGTGCGTGATCGACAAATGCCAGACATCTTTTCAATCTAAACAATAAAAATCCGTCGTAGCCCGCGTTTCTCTATGGATCTGAATGTGAGAAAAGCTAATAATCGCATTGCAGGTATGGTGATGAAATGCTCCGATTGACCAGTGAGCTCAGCCGAACCGACCATGCGCGCAACAATGATAATGAGGCTAGGGTACAGAGCGGCACCGATTGCTGCTAAAATAACTAAGTTGTCGCGGCCACGGCCTGAAGGTACACTTTGCACACTAGCATAAAGCTACACGCTGGACGTCCCTGGAAAGCGACCACATAAAAGGCTTAATCAACGCTGATGTGACGTGCTGTGTGGAGACACAGGCCTGGCATTTAACAGAGCAATGCCGACACACATAGCCAATGCAGAGGAAAAATGATAAAACTCATGACCGAGTTCTGATAAACAAGCGCATATTAACAATAGTACAGCAATATTTAGGGTCAATATATGACTGCTGTCCATTTCTAGCTCGAACCTTGTCAAACTTGACAACTGGCACAGCCTATAAATTCTGTGCCTAATCACTCATGTCCAAATAGTATGGGATATCAGTCACACTAGGCAGACATTTGACAACCAAAAATCACCAGCGCTAACCAATTTTACATATTAGGTACAAGTTTCATCAAAATATTCTGTTTCTCGCCACTTGCCGAATTTTGCCGTTTCTTTCGGCAACCACTCGCAGTAATATCACACCCTTATCATTAGGCATATCTTAAACTACGCTGGCCAATCATTTGCGATGAGACACATATCTCCTTTTCCGCTCCTGGCTTTAACCAACATATCTGTTGCACAATTTTAATTCGCGTTGTACTTGTAATCGTTTAAGATTTATAAGAGTATAAACCTAGAACGGAAAACCTACTACTTTAGCGTTTTAGCGCAAATGATAAAGGCACTACAAAAAATAAAACGTTGGTGACACAGTTGTGCTTCGGTAATGTGTGAAGAACTCTATCAGTAAAACCTAAATGCCTGAGCTATACAAAACATAACATATAGCATACTGACCCAATAAAATACGAAATGCTTCAGATGGCTGCATAAATCTCTATCCATCACACTTGGGCGACAACTTAACCAACTACTTCCGCTAAGTAATTCTGCTTTCTAACCATATTACATACGACCCCTAACGTTGAGGCAAGCCACAACGACGATAATTGCTAGTTGTTACAGTATTACAAGATGTCACACAAGCTGTATAAACCCTGCAGCACGACCGAGAAAGTTTACTTTAATGCGTGAGTCCACTGCTAGTGCACACACTTAGGTTGCTGTTTTGTCAAGTAACAGTAACGCCAATAATCCAAAGAAATTCGCTTAGATACATGAGAATACAATAGTACAAATCGAATTGGCCGACAGTCGATAACCACTAAAAGTACGACGGGATCACGTTATAATACACATGAACACCCGTGCTGAGCACACGAAAAACCTGTGTGTAGAACGCTTTGGATGTCCTTCACGCAATAACCAAGTGCAAGAAAACACTATATTCAACAGAACAAACTCAGAGAAAGCACCCCTACAAAGTTTTGCTCAGCAAACATGTGGGAACTCAATGCGCTGATTACAGACAGTGTTTCCATTTATTGATGTAACACCCCCCGATACGTGCAGTGCCAGATTCGGAACAGAACCTAATAAAAACGTGTTTTTGTCCATTTTGATCACTAAAATAGGATCAGAGACACGTCTTAGGCTAAAACTAATCACTATTCATTGACTTGCGCAGACGGCGTTTACTTAGAAACCAGTGTTGAATCCAACGTGCCGATTGGAATCACCCGTCCAGTGTGTTGAAACCTGAGCATCACATGTAATGCTCGCGAACTACACATATTAATAAAACAAAATCTGTTAGTGTAATTAAAAAATGCCGAACGCGAATTGTCTTGTTGTGTGCTGTGAAAGTAATTTGTGGCCAGACAGCAAACAGGCGCGTTGCATTAACAGAAATAACCTTGCATTGCAATCAGTCGCTCTGCGTTCGCGAATTGAAATTTTCGAATTTAGAATTGGCTATTGCAATGAATATTTTTTCTCTAACAGCGTTTTGTACACCGTGTCAAAAGAATATGGTAACGGAAGTAGCTTAAGTTTATTCATGCATTGTTGTTTAAACAAAATCGCCCAAATTTCCAAAAACCGAATTTAAGTATAGTCACAAGTCATTTTAATTCAACAATATTAAAATCAATACTCAGAAAATAACAAGATATACACTATGACAACGATCCACATTATAAGTTTCAAACAAGTCACAATTTACTGCGATGTACCTATCTAAACTTAGGCCTCTGATGATACACCATAGTAAATGGGTTTTAGACGAGTAAAAAATGCGGTATAAAGTATTTTTTCATACAGTAGTAGAAACCATATCGGTACGACACGATTGCAACTCGTTTATAATCTGAGTGACAAGGTGGTGTAGACCAATGAAGCTTTGCACCACAATAGCTTCTCAAACCCCGTGGATTTGGCAAAGTGTTCGTAAAATCGGAGTATGAGTATAATTTTCAGCTTTTGTCTTTGCCACAGTTCTTTTGGTCTAGCGTGTTTGTTAACAAATACTAAACAACACTAACGTAGTTCGTAATCCAAACATTATAAAAACGAATATTAAATATGATTATACTATCTCTTCATATTTAATAGGCTCCAAAACCACGGGCTTGTTGTGTTTAGTTCTTACGAAGTGGGCCTTTCTTGGTTCAACTGGCTGAAATAAAATGTAACGAATTTACCTAATTACTGTGGCAAAAACATTAATCACACATTAACCAAGATTTCACAAAATTGTAGCGCAACTATGATCATACTCATGTTAGTAGTACCTGCAATAACACATTCTGTGCAAAACAAACTATAAACAACATGGTTCAAGTCAATTTTTAGGTTCCGGACTACAGTCGTTAAAAACATTTTAGTGCGGGAAAAGACTTACTGTATCCAGAAATCTATAATTAGCATATATTTCGCTTCCAATCTAAAACTTACATTAGAAATAAAATTTGTCATAAGTTTTTACCTAACATGGCATATTGTCTCAAACACCGAACTACATAATTATATACACAATATATATAATCATTAAATCGAATAGTTTATAATCTATCTCATACCAATATTTTAATATATCATAAATCAACCTCTATTACAGTGAAAATACGCACAAAAGTGTCATCTACTATAAAGAGAAATTACAACACATTAGCATGATTACATGAATGGAAGTACAAGCCTAAAAATGAAAACATTAATATGCACCAAGTCCTACTAAATTTGAAGTCGAAAACAATCCCAAAAACAAGAAAAAATGCAGGTTGTGTTACATTTACCAAAACCCTGCTTGTATGGAGCCTAGCATTTTAAACAATCCGGACAATTTCTGTTAACTTAAGTTCATAAATTTGTCGAAAAGTTATCTGATCATGTTCATGCAGTAACGGACAGAATTATTACACTGCACAAAAAACGCACCCAAATGTGTTCAGATGCTTTATTTGATTACGTGTGCGATTAAACACATTTTCGTGTATATGCGTTTAAACACATTGTGTGTGCGTTTAAACGCGCTTGCGTGCGTGTGCGTTTAAACGCATTTGCGTGTGTTCATGTAATTCTGCCCGCGACTGTATAAAGTCAAGAGTGAACAAACCGAACAATTTCTGTTAACTTCCGTTCATAATTTGAAGTATAAATGTTATCTAATCATGTTGTAATATCAGAAGGTTTAAATTTGAAAGCATACTTGCAAAAGCGATTACAAATGCGCTTCTTGGCTTAATTTAAAAATCTCATATACAGCGAACACAGCTATGTGAGTGACCATAATTTTAGATGAATGCAAAAAAATGCACAAAATCGCCAAATATACCATGCAAATTGCATTGGTACATCACAGAGCCTATACTCACGTTCGCTATACTGTGAATACTGGTGACAGAATGTGAACACTAATTTTTCAAAGATTTTACGGATTCAGTTCGTGCTTTTGGCAAAAATAATCACGGCGTACGCATCTAAAGTTGACCCACATATGACATTCGGTACATAAAATACAGCGAAATAAAAGGCAACACTTACGAGTTAAACACAACATACCTTTCGCTTGACATGCACAATTTCATTGCGCGATTTAGCTTCCCGAATTATACGGTCGTTTTCTTTGACACGCTTAAGGAAATCAAAACGACACGTCGAGGGCTTAATATGCTCGACGCGGACGTTAATACGCTTAGGAATAATGCGACCACTAAAACAATATCAACATAAAGCGATGAAACAAAGTTCGCGAAAAGTTTGTTTTTCTTCTAGACGTGAAAAACTAGGCCCAGTGCTCGACCCTATAAGAGCGTCCTTTAGACGAGCCCTGCCAGCTTCATTTCCACTCAGGTCCGTCTTCGGGCCCAGGATAAAAATTTCGATTTTCCAAAAAAGTCGGAAGCTCGGCCCGAAGCCCGGCCTGAAAAGTTTAAGAAGATACCGTAGAAGTTAACTACAATACAAACAAACATGCCCAATGCACGCGTAATACAGTTATTACGTACTTTATGAGAATCGTATTAACTATATATTGGCGAGTATTGAACGTTTGTCTATGCATTGTTCACTGTAGGTTCCTTAGCATGTTAGCATGAACACCGAACTGGCCAGCGGCTAGTACAATGAGCTCGAGCATTGTATCCTGGTCGATGTAGCGTAGCACAAAGAGCGCTCGGAGCTATACAACCGTACTTATGTATATGAAAGGATTCATCAAAGTCGGCCCATCCAATAGACAAGCGTTCTCATTCCACTGTGCTTTAATCCACAAAAATTAACACATTATTAAAAGGCACATCGCCATCGTTTTTTTCTTCGAACAATTTTTCATTTTAGCACCCTGAGCGGCATCTCGCTTTGAGTTATTAATGTCCATGTTTAAGAAACAATTATAGTACGAGCCAGAAATGACTATCGCGATACCAGCGAACTCACGCCCAAACACAAATCGAACAAAATTTATCTAAAGGCGAGCAAGTTTCGAACCAATAAAAAAGAGCACTAAGAAGTTTAAACAATCTAGAACAAAATTCGAGCATTAAAATTTTTCGAATGAGCATCTTCCGAACAGCTCTCATTTCTAGCGAGTACTATAGTTCAAATTTTGCTGTTACCTACTGGGCTGTCAAATTTGGGGGCTGGAATTTTTCAACTACCCATGGTTCAGATTAGGTGCCCCCCGTTCTCATTCCCCCTGGCAAAATTTTGGGCTACACCGGTTTACCACCTTTTGGAATTTTTTTCCAATCGTTCCAAAGTACATAAAAATTGATCAAAGTAAAATTCCGTTCTGAAGCCAAAAATTTCGCAAATTTTGTCCAAATTGGCTTCAAAATAGCTTTTTCTCTCCATCAAAAGCGGTTTTACAGTGTTTCTGACGAATTTTAACGGTTTTTCTCTAGGCAAAATGCCCCCTGGCAAAATCGGGTGCCCCCCGGTTCAAAACCGGGGAGCTGGGGGCTGGTTCATGCTCCATGGCAAGAGTTTCAGCGAATGGAGAGCCCAGACCTACAATGATATGATAGAAGAAAGCATATTCACCAGATGTCAAGAACTGGAAATTTGGTAACAAATCATAGTAGCTTTTGCTACTACCCCTGCACCAATTGAATTTTTGACGGTATCCGGTTAAATTGTTATAATGTATATATTTGTAGGCTGCATGCATTATAGCATTTTCCATTTTCCTCAGGTTCAGCTGGAGGTCATCCTAGTTCTTTCAGGGAGACCGAGTTTCTCGTGTTTGATACCAGTTGTTGTTCGACTCATTTTGGGTTCCCTAGCTACTTTCAAGGCAGCTTGGCAAAACAGAGGAACATCTCGAAGATATTTTGAAGATAGTTGCCGTACACTACGATGTATTAATTTGATCATAGAAACCCGTCAATTTTCAGTACACTTGCTTAGCGTAAAATGCGTTTTCCAGGTCTTGCCAAGATTTATACTGAGACTTCGCTAAATCTCAGAATTTAAAAGGAAAGCTAACCAACACTACAGGATTTTCAAGGGAGCGCACAGAGTATGCAAAACCATAACAAGCAAAAACAAAAATTTTGAAAACCAAAAAAGGCAAAATCATAAAATCAATACGGGATCCAGAAACCTAGATATGCAATTGAAAAATAGCCATTATATTAACCGCCACAAGACTCAGAAACGAATGAAATTTTTTGGACCGTCGGCTTCGCACCTTTATCTTGGACAGAACCAAAATTGTAAAATGCACAACGAGAGATCTAGTATGTTTGGTAAAAATACTAAATACTATGTGTTATTCTTCTTACCAATAAACTGTTGGTTTAAAACAAAAATACGATTTTCGGTAATTTAGTGGATTAAAGGCCCAACGCTAGTTGGTAAAAAGTCAATAGACTGCTATAAAAAATTCACAAGACATAAAAATAAAACCCACCGATGCCTTTTATTCACTATTATTCCCACTCCGTGTTGTGTGACATTGAAAATACGACCAGTTTTTCCATGGTATACTTTATGAGGCATACCTTTTTGGAAGGCTCCATTGCCCTGAAATTCCACATAAACACGTATATATTTGCAAAGGGCAAGGATATCCGACAAAATTTTAGCCATTATCAGGCGATCCAAGCAAATAACACAAGTACATACATTATAAATTTAATAAACCCTAATCATGAAAATCAATAGCGTAAAATTTTTCAACATGCCTGTTGAGCTGCTGAAGTGGATACGTTTAAAGCGGTATACGAATCTGGAAGAATTACACCTAAAACTGTTAAATTTTCAAGACATTTCAGATACACAGTAAACATTTATCTGTAACACGTAAATTTCAACTTTGCTGGTGAGAACATGATCCTGGCAATACATTTAACCCTTGTAAGATATGTAATCTTAGCAGTCAAATAAATATCTGTACGGCTGCAAAAATAATGTCAACAAATTTGAAATGTTTCGTTTCGCAAAGATCCAAAATCCACATAACTAACTGTACACAACAATAATATGTGTATACATTCACACTGTTGCGAACCGGAATTCAGCGTTCTCCGCTATGAGGAACGCTTTGTTGGAAAATTCATCGTCAATCAATGTACTACACAATACTGCACACTGCGGGTCACCCAAATAAAAAAGTTTTGACGGTTGTGTGATTACGTTTCATTTGCCTGCTAAAGAGCATTCATGACAGCAGTGAAGTTACTGCATGTGTCGCGTGCGACCGTGC
Source organism: Trileptium ribeirensis (assembly GCA_030248225.1). Taxonomy (NCBI): domain Eukaryota; kingdom Metazoa; phylum Nematoda; class Enoplea; order Enoplida; family Thoracostomopsidae; genus Trileptium; species Trileptium ribeirensis. The sequence continues at coordinate 20,835 of JASANE010008983.1, read as the reverse complement.
ATGCCAATGAAATCATGTAGCATCAGCCTTAGTACTTTTCAACTTTGTGTTCTGCCAGAACCCTCGAGCCATGAATTACACATATACGTGATCAGACGATGTACGCAAAAATGGGACAAAAACACTAAAACCAAATAAACACCAATTTTTAAACTACAGTCCCGGACAATTAATAGTGATGACGGCCGACGTTCACAGAATTTGGACGCGGGCGGATGCAATTTTGTCTGGACATGGACAGACGCAATTTTATACACGAATTGACGCAATTTAGCTTGCAAGCGAACAGACGCAATTTCGTATGAACGTGGACAGGGCCATTACATCAGTTTTTTGCGCACTTACTTTTGTCTGTGACTGCAGTAACTCGTCTTACTGCCATCGTGAATTCTGAGAGTTGAATGTAATTAATATATACCTAGTTATTGAGTATTTAGTGCCTCAGGCAAATTTACGTATTGTGACACAATCTAGCAACGTTGGTTAGCACAATAAATAACGCTCCGTACACAGCTACATAGAGGCTAAATTGCTGCAAAATAAGTTTAATGCAATATTCAAGACACTGTGACAGGGCACGCATGCTGGGATTTCAAACAACTTACCTTAATATCAACAATGTCACCAATCCGATAAACTTTTAAAAAGGTTGACAGATGCTCTACACCGCGCTTTCTAAACGCACGTGAGAACATATAACGCGTGCCACGACGAATACCTTTTGGATTGGTCATTGCAAAAATAAGATCTGCCTGAAACAGATTATTAAGACATCATCACAAAAAATATTAATTATTGCTAAAATGCGTCTGTAAGCTTCACCCGAGTTCATATTCGTACTATTTTCGAAACTCACAAAATTTTAACGTTTTCCTCGTATTTTTCTGAACAAGTTAACAAAAAGCCTCTAAACGGATATTGAAAAACCCCTGACTTTTTTCAAGTTACAAAAATGTACTTTGTTATATTATTCACAAAATAGTGAAAACGAATAGGACGCCGAACCCTGTTAGAAAGTTGTTATTTCACTCACTAAAATATTGAAAAGCAATATGCTGCACACCTTGCGGCAAACATGAATTTTCATTCAGTCGCTAAAATAACAAAAAACAAGTCTTTTAATACACATTAAGTAAGCGAGTGCTCCTTTTGGAAAATTATGTACAGTTGCAAAATCAAGAGTACATGTGAACTGTAAATAAAACATTATAAAGACCGACAAGACATAAAGCCAACTCCAAATCTCATAGTTTAAGGCTAGAGTCAAACAGAGAAAGCTATGTGCCATATTGATCCATCAGTTTTTTAGTTTAACGGCAGTGAATCAAAATGTGTTTGGTTTGCAGGATTCACATAATAAAAAATTATTGTTTATGTAACCAAAACTGGCTTTCCCAAACTGCCTTTAATTTAACTAAAACTAACTTTCCCGAACTGGAGACCCCAGGTCGAGCTGGGAACACCTAGCGGTGCGAGAAATTTGGTTCCCCTAGGTCGAAGTGGTGGATGGATCCCCAGCTAAAGTGGGTGACTGAAAACCACTAAAAAAGCTTATTTACAGTATTATACAATGCAGTTTATATAGTTAAATTTTATTGACGGGTGAGAATTTTAGTGGGCAAAAATTTAGTTTTTAGTAAAAAATGGCGTATTTTTTGACTGACACAGCAAAATTTGTCTGTTTTTAGTCTTGCAAAAAACCTGGGTGGGGACTAAACTGAGGAAGTCCAAAAATGCATTTTGGAGGTACACAAGGATACGTAGGTACTCCACATAGTGGTACAAAGTCACTAGTGTGCCCGATATAATCAAGTTTAGGTTTTAAAGGACCTAAATCGCACTTTCGGCGAGCCTGACACAAAAAATCGAATTTTCGGGCTACCGGAAAGCTTATTAGCCCAATAAATTCTAAGGATATCGAATACTAGGTATGCGCCCAAAATAGTACTCCCTAAGTCTCTAGAGTGCGCAAGCTGTATTTGACAACTATTTAACTCATACAAAACCAATGAAAACACACCTTCTAAATAGAAAATCTGTGGTTGTAGAGATAATCCAGGCACCCCGAAGGCTACCGTAGACAGTCAGCACATCCTATAGCAACTTGTTGCAAATTTATCTTGATGTTAATATATCATTTAAGAGCCAACTGAACCATATTTACGAACCAGGAACCGCCCAAAATCATAAATCACTGCCACCGTTGGACTCAGAAATGTCAGAAAATTAAGGAAATTTTACAAGATACCGGTTTGAAAAGTATCCACCCCTTCAATATTCAAAATATCTCAATCATTTTTAAGCAGACTTTGGACAAAACACAGGAACCTTCTCCCATGGGATCTGTGAATTTTTCCTGGTTTTATAGATACATTGCTTCAAAATATGTACATTTTAGTAAACAATTCAAAAAACAAAAAATAGGTGCATCACAAAAAATCTGCACCGTTTTGCCGAAAACGAGCCAAATTTGGTCGGGTTTCTGGCCATAGCTCGTCACAGCTTCGAAAAATCATAAGACAGCGACATTCCACGTCAGCAGTGGCTTAGGACGAGTCGACCGATACCAAGCTTTGCACTAGCAGATAGTAGCGAAGTGAACGGAAAACGAAGCAAAGCGAAATTTAATGAATAATTTCTGAAATCGCGGACTTGGTCAAATGGCATCGTTCGCATCATAGCCTCAAGACCTATCTATTGATACCAACATCAACCATGTAAAACTATTTACTGGATAACTAGGTACAAAAACCTATTTATAAGACGCATTAGAGCTACATCACTTTGTAAGTAGTGTGTTCTCAGAAGACCCGTCAACCATGGGCTCGTCACAATACAGAACACCATCACTCAGTTGGTGAACTTCATCATAGATAGTTTTTTTCACAAGATTAATAAAAATAACTTCTAACAACAATCTACATCAATGTTTCATCATTTAAGTTCAGATCAATTATGTATTACTTTATATCGCAGTACAATAGAATTATTCTAATTACTAAAATATAAAACTTTCATTTAGGGATCACTTTTATACTTCCTGCAATACTTTTATCGGAAACAAACTGCTTCGAATCGACGAGAACTACGCGATAAACAAAGTGATCCGTTTAGATAAATACAACGATGTCACCCCTGACCCGTGGAAAGAATTGCACGAGAATTTTGGGGCCTTCATGATCATTCTTTGAAGAAATTTCAAAGTGAGAGGAAAAAATTTTTTGTTCTATAATGCTACATATTTCCTATTTTGAGGTAATCCTAATTGTCATACAAATATTTTCAGGTTATAAAACACTCATATAATTAGTTGAACATAAGGGTTTCGTGTGAATACTGTCAGGGACAGCTGTAAAGGAAAACCTAGCGACCATGGGTATTTGGAAACTGTGGTTCCATGACCCCCACTGTGGACAAGGCAGCACTTTAATACTGCATTATGAGACAAGTGCAGCAACTGCACACCGTGTCAGAGATGCATCGGACTTGTCACGAAAAATAACCTTGACGATGGCAATACTTAAATCTTGCCATAGGTATAAAGGATAGGTAATACGGCATGAAGCTTATTTCATAGCCACAACAGTGCCCCACTAACGTTTTGTGACTTAAAACATTATCGTCGTGTTACTACAGTAATTATAGCATATGTAACTTCAACGACAATATATTGCCACATATGGGTTTACATATGCACGGTCTATAGGGTGGCTTTAGCATTACTGTGAAAGCGGCATTGTTACAGGAACGCCTCATATAGTAAAAGAGCCATTTAAAGAATAACTCCTATTGCGGAACAAAATAACCTTTGATACTTATACCGCCTTAATGGCTAGACATTATTGCACAAAACTTGCTACACATGTTGGAGGTTTAAACAGTTATTCGTCGTATTAAGATTTAAAGATATTTATCGCTGGGTTATACACTAGGTAATAAAAGACATTAAATTATACGGACACGGCAGGGTTTCTATATGTTATGTGCCCATACTGGTGCATTTTTCAAAGGATTTTTCTGGAATTTTTTGAAAACCGGCACTTACTTTCTTATCGAAATATACCTTTTTAAGAAGCAAAGTGTGGACTTCATCGGAAACAGAAAACGTTGGTTATTTATGTTTATGATTTCGTGCTAAGCGGTGTAACATTTACTGCACCAACAGAGCGCGTTAAATTTAGGAAAATTTTAAGAACACGGCTTTGACTGAATAGATATATTTTTAAAACCGCGATATATTCCGCAAGCGCATTCTCTGGTAAATAGAATAGGCACGTGCATGTCCACATTATCTCGTTTCCCATCATATGCCAACCCTATTACTGTTTCATTTTCGATACAGTGAAATAAAAGAAAGATGTACCTCTTAATCAGTTGTTGAATAAACTTTTCGATAGCTATAGCTACATGGTTTGCCAAGTTTTTGTCATGTAGCTAGTTTCTTTCAAGTTGCTTTAAAGTATGTTATCAATGAGCCGCATACAAGTGGCACTCCGGGACGGGATGCACGGGGGGAGCAACGGTGCATCGAAGGTACATATTGGTTGGTGTGGAACCTCGTGTGGCTGGCGGGGCTGCGGTGCTTCGGGGAGGGGTGTGTGTGGCGCCGCGGGGGCGGAAGGCAGTTGGGGCGCATCGAGTGGCGTAGGCTGCGGCGCACAGGGCTTCGGGGAGGGTGGTACTTGGGAGGTCATACCTCATTGAGGATGGCTGTGGTGCCTCGTGCGGATGTAGCGCCTATGGTGGGAGATTCGATGACTTGAGGGGGTGCGGCGCCTCGGGGGTGGGACCTCCAGGCTCTGTGCCTCGGTGGGGGGAGGACGTGGAGTGGGGACTCTTTATCAACAATGTAGTGATCCTTTCGCCTTGAAATCCATCATCAGCCACTTGCTAGAAGTTTACTGGATATTTATTATTGGTGGCAAAGTACTAGGTTTTTCAAGTTCTTGTCGACTCTGCTCTTCTTCTCGGTACGGCTCTTCCGATGACAAGCTAGAATCAAGTCTCAGCCTCCCAATAATTAAAGTTCGCGACTCCATAAATGTTTGTTGTTTTAGAAAAGAGCTGTTATGAGCCGCACTCAGATTTCCCTGATACACTAGGTTCCACTTTCTCAAACAGATCTTGGGCTCTGGCTCGGCTCTACAGAGATCGTGACAGGCTCGAGGCTGAGTCGAGCCTAGAGCCCAAATTCTCAGTTGTATTGAAGCTTTGTCATATTTTCACGTTAATTTAACATTGAATTTGAAGTACATCTCGTGTCCATATAAAATACAAGGTAACAATGCTACGATGTAACATGTAAAATGCATATGTTTATTCGTGTAAAATCTTGAAACAAGGTTTGAACAATTTAATTTCATTTTTATTACGTGTTAAGAAATACGTTTTTGTAAATGCTGCTGCTAAGGGTTTTTTCAGAACTCCAATTGTTATAATGGCCACAAAAACATATGACGACGGTAAATTTGGCGTAGATGCACACATAAGCAAACGGAAGTGTAAGCTAAATATTACTATTGCAAAATCTACATTTTCTTTAAATACGGAATATATAAATTAAAACTTAAAATAAAAACTTTAAGCAAAAAATAAATGTGTGTATGCTATTTTTAATCATATAAATTTTTATTTTAATCTGTGTACAGAGTGTCTTAAAAATCATAAATTAGTTTTTTCGGATTTCATTATGCAAAATAATTTTCTGTTCATCAGGCATATATAATGGCTCTGCGAAGGCTAAATCTAATGTTAAAGTTTGCCGTGTTTAATGTTTTAACCCCCCAGACTCACAAATTATGCATAACCACCGTCATTTATGTAACCGGTTATGCTAATACATGACACAAGACCCTAAAGCGGTGTTCACGTTATAATGTCCTGAACCTTTGGAACCTTGTACACCACACAGTGACAGGCACACTGTCGACAACAGGGTTTCTTATACACCCATACGTTTTTATATATTATTGCCAAGGTAACAAGATAGGGGTATTGTCACTTCTCGACAGTGTCAAGCACACTGTATCTTCTTGCAGTTTTATTGACAATGTGGCATTATTTCATCAACATTCTTACGGTCTAGATACAAATATCGAGAATCTGAAAAAAACTACACAGAACAGTTAACTAATGGACCACGGTAACTAGAGACGGTGTCCCACTACAGTTAATTCGGTCCACCTTGGTAGCTAAAGGTGTGTGCGACACTGTAAAGAAAGGATGTAGTAGCTAGGGGTGTGTCGTACACCGTCGAAAATTAACTTATAGCATGGGTGTCAATCCAAACAGCGGAGATATAACGTGAACGCCACATAAATGCTTCTGACCATTTTGGAAGTCATCATATATTTCTGTTGGTATTATAATGCATGAATGAACTTAAGCTGCGCCTCGTATCATCCTCTTTTGTCAAAAGCAATTGCCATTCAATTGTTCACTGAACAGAAATTTCATTTTTGCATTAAAGAACAGAAATTAGCCCGTTTCATACATTATAATTTGAAAATGTTCGCGAACACATTGGTATTAAAGTACATATGCCGAATTGCATTCGCTAATGGCGTTATGGAACAGAAGTTTTCGAAATCAGAGTTTTGTTCTCTAACAACGTTATGTACATGGTGTCAAAACAGGATGGTTGGGTCGAATCTTAATTTTACTCTTGCACAACGGTTAGAGATCTGTAACAACCCTGTGTAGCAGCAGCATTTGCACTAAAAGGTATTTCTGAACACGTAACGAACATGTTGCAACGTTAATAATTCAACCGATACGCATTTCGCCAAATATTTCTCTATTGGGTGCGTTTAAAGCTACACGCCTCAGCTGCAATCTTATGGATATATCTCCGCGCGTTCGGGAGCAGGGATCAAACAACACAATGATGCAGGCTCATTTCAGCCCGTTTTGATGCTATCGTTTGTAGTTAGGTAGCGAGTAAGCCCTAATATTCGCAGTGGATGTGACCATAGGTGGTCTACTTGTGGGAGTAACATCAGTTATAAACGTTCCTGTAAGGAAAGAACTCGAAAACTGGAAATAAATCTCAGCGTCAAATCTAAGCAAATTTTATTAGCTGGTTCACAGGTCCAAAACAAATTGCAGTAAATGCTAACCGTAGCTTTACATACCTGTCAGCCAAAGTAACCCTGAGAGCGGAAATAAAATACAGGTCACGCCGTTCTAGATATACTAAGTCTAAGTCGTAGTCTTAGCCTAAGTGAAGGCCCTAACACGAGACATACACTAAGCCTAAGTCGGGGGGATGCCGTCCCGGATTCCCCCGCTGTAACCTGCTCTTTTTTCTAACGTTATAACGAACACCCATTAAGGTTACTAGGGTGGAACCACATCAACAAGCTGAGCGGAACTGCATCAAAGCTAGCCCAACCTAGCCATGGGTTAAGGTGATACGCTTGTGAAAGGGATCAAGCCCAAATTTTAGTTGTTAACTACAATCCAACGGATTTCCGGCGAACACTGAATAACACGTTGGAGCAGGCAATAAATAGAAACTTATTACACAGGTAAGCGTTAAAATCTTGCACTTTTCTTTATTAGCCATGAAAGTATAATTCCCAATGCAGGCAGGCAAACGCCTACGAAGGCGCTAGGAGTAGCTTGCACAAGTGTTGACAAACTCTTGCTTCGGAGTCGGATTGGACCTGGACAACTCGGATGAGTCTTGTACGCTCGCTACGCTATAACAGCTGTTATTGAATTTCTCACAGAACCTCACAACGACAAACTAGAAAATTAACTCACCAAGCAATGTACACTAGTAATATGTTAATATACGAACAAAGGGTTAATCTACCGGTAGTCCAAATTTCAACAACAGCGAGATTAGATATATAGAGATTACTACTGTTAAATATAAATGAATGTAACTTCCAAAACGCTCGCAATCTTTAAAATAATGCCATAATACGAAAACTAATATATATAGTTTACTACATGTAAACATGACTAAATAAATAAACTCAATTTAAAATAGAATAAACATTAGACTCTGTTTGTGAGCCAAACGTAAAAAACAAGTGTCGGAATTATATATTGTGCTTCTAAACACAGTTCAACGAACATATTCAGCGCAGCCTATTGGATGAGAGAGCACCATAATCGTTTAAGTAATTTAGTAAGGAACTGATCCAAACGAAGTGGAACAGGAACGAGATCTTGTACACCGCCGGTCACTATGAAACCGAAACAATGACTTGGTTCAGTGCACAGCGGCGATTTCAAATTGAAACATGTAAGAAATTATTTCGATGTAAAGTTTATTGAACCATTGGCCTCTTAGAGATAAAACTTTACCTGGGGACCTCCAGCTCAACCTGAGGTGATTTATTCCAACTTACTTAAGGGGGACCGTACCCCCATCTCAACTGCTCTCAATTCTTTCAAGTTTTCAAGCATTTACATTTTTATGGCTGTTTTTACCCTTAATTTCACCATAAATGGTCGAAATATAAGCAGTAATATCGAGTTGTTATATATATGCGTCCCTTGTTAGGACGGTGTTTTGGCGCGACCACAAAATCAATGGGGGAAGCCAATATGATTCACCACCCCGGGAGTACTCGAAGTCTTTTCTCTGTGGAGAGGCCATAACTATACTTATAAAAAGAACCCTAACTATTGCTTCTCGCTTACACAACGACAATAAGCTATTCATCTAACATTCTTTTATCAATACATGCAGAACCTTCAGGCTACACAAACGTAAACCTACACCATTTCTTCTGTAACTCAAAAGATCATGCTTAAACCACTGGGAACATAATATCATGAAAAAATAAAGGTTAACGCCAGTTACGCTATATGTAGATATCACACAATACCACACAAATTAGAACAAAACTAACACCGGCAATAAATTTCCCATGCCCCAAAACCCCAATTGCAAACTGTCAGCAAGTTAACAGTAAAATTAGGAATTTTTAGTCGAAGAACCATGGCGGCGCCATACCCCCATACCTATATAACCATGGATCGCAGAGCAAAATCAACACCAGGAATGAGTTCGCCATGCCCAAAAAGCCCGAAGTAAAACTTTTCAGCCGCCCAGGACGTCACAACAAATTTTCTAATTTTGGGTCGAGGAACAACGAGGGTGCCATATATTAAACCCCATAACTCGCAAACCGAGCTTTTAATCGAAAAACAAAAAATAGGACTTAGCATTATTATTTTACTATGAAATAAAACATACCATAGAAAAAAATTCGAAAGTTAAGATAAAAATAACTTTGCTTCCGTAAAGGGTACTAAAATAGGGTAAAAACCCTCATTTGGCCTGATCCCGAAAGATGGGGAAACCATACCCCCGTTGCCACGGGTCGCAGAGTGAAACCGACACCGACAATGAGTTGTCCACGCCCGAAAACCCCCAAGTGAAACTTTTCAACCGCCTAGGACGTCACAACAAATTTTCTAATTTTGGGTCGAGGAACCATGAAGGCGTCATATCTCAAACACCATAATTCCAGAACTGGAGCCTTAATCGAAAAACAAAAACGCGGCATCGGCATATATCATTTTACTGTGAAATAAAACCATTCAGAAAAAATTCGAAAGTTAAGATAAAAATAACCTTGCTTCTGTGAAGGGTATTAAAATGGGACAAAAAAGTCAAATTTTGACCCCGGAACCCAGAAGCAGACCCCCAAATCAAGAAAAGCACAGTGAAGACAGAACATAGTAAATCGACTATGCCGGTTCGAATGAGCCCAAGATCATGAAAATCGGTTAAGTCGTTCCAGAGTTCTGGCCGATCGCACACACACGGAATTTAAAAGATTTCACCCCTGCAACACACAATCTCCACTACGTTTCACTACGTTCTACCTATAACACCATAAAAACATTAAAAAATTTAAATATTTTTGGTGAAACTAAAAACCTGGAAAAATATATCCTTCAATACGATAATTTCTGAATCTTCGATTTGCGCCAAGTGAAATGGTACATAAATATAAAACTAAAATTGAAGACTTTTGAACATCGAGAGACAGAGGTTGGATGATGAGAGCTTACACGAAAAGATTCTATATCACATACTATATAATTAAAACCCAACGCGTACATACTACCTGCCTTGACGTGGCCCTGAAAATCAGGCATAACCAGCTACACTAACGACATACAGTATTTTGCAACTAAACGGATAATCGCTTTACGCGAGAGTAGCGAACGAACAGTGAAACAATCGCAAAATTTCAAAATAAGATTTTATCTCCGCAGGAACAGCTTACCAAGCACCAGAAATCAAGTATAGCTAGTACATATATGTGGGCATAGATACCACAAGCGTAGGTTTAGTAAAACATTATTAATTGATTAAGTATCGCGTTGTCACTCAATTCGCGAATTTTGATTTAACAATTTTTTAGCTATACGAGATGAGAAAAGTCGACAATTAATTGCGTATTATTATAAATCGTATAGCTGTTATGACGTATTTATTCCAAAACACCAATAATTTCAAAACTACAAATACTGAGAACATAACTCTTCCAAGCGTTCTGCCAACTCTCCATATTGTTTATTAACCCGCCTTAGTACGCTCTTTGCACAATATCTGCAATGTTTCGTCAAAAAGACATTGTCGATACAGGTATTTTGATCTTTACTCCGCTCAAGTATGGCACAACAAGAAGCATCATTTTGCTGTTGGACGCTGCTAATTTCACAGCTTTCCAAAAACGCCTCAACATCCACTGCATCCAAAGCTGACAAATGCTGGGCTGTATTTGAAATGGTAAAATCGTCGGAGCAACAGCGTTGAAATTCTGGATTTTCATGTCCATGCCATCGGTCGTAGGCTTTCTGCACACCAGTATCACCAACCACAAATTGCAACAGCATTTGCTTGAGGTTTAGAAATTCTGCGGTGATATCACATATCATAACCGAAGGTCTTGGTTTGTGCTGAAATGGAAAAATACAAACACAACACATAAACAACAAACTTCAAAGTGTTAACGGCAGAATTACATACAGATTACTGAGTACATAGAAAGTAAAACATTACACTGAACATTTCTTGTTGTTCCTAAATTTAATTTTACCGCACCGCGTACCACGACATGGGTGAAAACGAACTGGAAAACGTAGGACATAGACGTTTTCAATGCCTATGGCCAAAAACAAGGGTCCATGTTCGTAGCCTCCAGTTTTAATGTCCACGCGAAATCCTTGTGCTCCCGTTACCAGTAGACAAAAATCGACACCATTAAAAAAATTCCCAGTCTGATTCAAAAACCAATTTATGATTAGAGAAGTCATTGCAGTGTTTCGGAAAGGGATTTGAGACGTTTTTTCAATGTGACTATTTTTGCGTTTTTCCATTTAAAGTGAAAAATCATGTAGTATCCCGGTACATGCCCACTGGCAAAATATTTAGCGAATGAAGAAGTTACAGAAATATTTCTAAATATTTCAATCGGTGTTTATTACTACAGGAGCGCCGTTGAGTAGTAGTGTAGTATTGAGCAGGCTCTCGTAGCAAAAACAATGCGAAGCCCTATATGAAGTGAACAATCGGAACCGAAATTAAACCGAACCGAAATCTGCTCTTACCAATAAGGCAAAATAAGGAAGTACTCATGAGCCTCTTTTTTGTTTGGGGTGAGCCATGCGATAAGGTTATTTAAACAGTCAAACATGTTACTTTCACTGCTTTAACCCTTTCATGCCCGAATTAATTTGAGTATCGTGCAATGTTTGACAAACTCAAGCCTGCGCCAGGGATCGAACCCGAAACGTACGGTTGAAACTTGTGTACACAAACCACTGAGCTATCTGAGAGCTGTTGCTCGGTTCCTTAAGGAACCTCACAATGCGAGCGAATAACAACGCACGTTCAAACGTACAATATATGACAAACTCAGTAAACACAACGAGTCGCAATGTGCGTTCGGTCCATTTGGACCTTACGGGCATGAGAGGGTTAGTTATGCGATTGGCTAATTTTTAATTAACCCTTTCATGCCCGAATTAATTTGAGTATCGTGCAATGTTTGACAAACTCATGCCTGCGCCAGGGATCGAACCCGAAACGTACGGTTGAAACTTGTGTACACAAACCACTGAGCTATCTGAGAGCTGTTGCTCGGTTCCTTAAGGAACCTCACAATGCGAGCGAATAACAACGCACGTTCAAACGTACAATATATGACAAACTCAGTAAACACAACGAGTCGCAATGTGCGTTCGGTCCATTTGGACCTTACGGGCATGAGAGGGTTAGTTATGCGATTGGCTAATTTTTAATTAACCCTTTCATGCCCGAATTAATTTGAGTATCGTGCAATGTTTGACAAACTCATGCCTGCGCCAGCGAAACGTACGGTTGAAACTTGTGTACACAAACCACTGAGCTATCTGAGAGCTGTTGCTCGGTTCCTTAAGGAACCTCACAATGCGAGCGAATAACAACGCACGTTCAAACGTACAATATATGACAAACTCAGTAAACACAACGAGTCGCAATGTGCGTTGGGTCCATTTGGACCTTACGGCATGAGAGGGTTAAATGCAAATTTGACAGGCCGTAACACTCCGAGGTGCTATACGACGTTGTAAATGCTGAATTTCAATTACAAAATTGTACAATTTTGGGTTTTTCAATTATTTGCGAGTTGAGGGCTATATTGGGTCTATAGATTCTTGAGGTAGCTGCATACGGTTAATGCAATAATTGTACTTACGTGGTAAACCAGTCGGAAAGTACTAGGACGTTACTAATGTCACAATACAAAGTATATTTTTCCTGACAATTATAATTTTTTAGAAAGCTGTAGTTTACAACTTTCCAATATTCCCTGTAATTTAGCAATTCCTGTATGATTGGAGGAAAAATCTTACTGGGTGTAAACACAAATTTATCAATCTGCACCACGAAACCAAAGATCAACTGTTTTCGACATTTCTCAGCGCATTGGGGTTAGCCTCCGTCAGACCGTGAAAACAATCGAATCAAAACGAGTGAACATTGCTACGTGTATGGTGGAATTAAACGAAAAAGACACATTATGCAGTTATCAAAAAATTTACGTTTTTTTTGGAATTCTCCCATGCCCTTCTTTTCCCATATTTCTATGAGAAGACATTAATAGGTGCAAAAAGTTTACAGCCGCTGTTGTTCTTAACGTACTACCATGAGAAAATTTTTGCCTTACTTTTAACGGCTGTTCGAGAAGCTAAATTTGGAACCTCGGCTTAGACTTTGTGCTATATGGTCCCATAATCAATTCTTACCCATACTGAATTGTTTCATATTCAGCATTAAAGTCCCTGCATACAAGTTTCAAACTGTTACGAGAGACGTGATCTAGGACATCATGCAGTTGAAGGAAAATGCATCTTTGCTCAGGTCGTCCGAACCGTCTGTAGCGGCATACATACCGATTATCGGTTGTTGAACGTGCAGCTCTATGACAGCTATTCTGTTGGAGATTGCTTTAAAACACAACACTCAACTTGAAAGTTTTTTGCTAACTATGAACGCAACCATTCGTTCTTTGTTGAATCCACAAGAGTAAGACAAGATATATATGATGATATGGCAGAATTAACCACTGTAGTGTATCCATCACCCGTAGCACAAGATTCCGTTATGACACGAATACCATAACCATAACTTAAAAATCCGATAAGAGTTCTGGTATACCTAGTTTAGCAGGCGTTAAAACATTCTAAATTCGGACTTTTAAAACAGAGTTGCATGAAATCGCTCTATTTAGATAAGGCGGATCCCTGTCTTAAAGCCTATTATGGCATACTGTCATTGTATGATGTTGGAAGGAATTCCACACTCACGTAAAACCGGTTTACTGTAGCCTAGCCGGTGATGCGCACCTATCTTGGTCACCGCGTCCATAAAGGTTTTCAGCTTCCAAAAATACTCACTGATCGCCGCATCACAGAAACTGTCCGCTCAATTGGATAGGATAACTGGCAGCAATGTACTACAATATATAGTTTATTATGCAATCTTTGACTAAACCTAGGCTAATGTTGAAAAATACCGATAGCCGATATCGATGCCGACATTCGCTAAGCACACATATACTGTATATAAATACCAGGGAGTAACCGGAATTCCGGTTCCGGCGAAAATCGTGTTCCGGTTGCGGTTCCAGCAAAGGGCAAAAACCATACCGGTACCGGAATTCCGGTTTAAAAAGTTTGTTTGAAACTTTCCACGTTTTTGCTTCATCTGTGATCCAAACATGTAATATATATTATACAATGATCAAGCTCCAATACAACCAAGCAAAAGAAAAGGTTAACTAAGCAATTTGCCGTTTGAAACGTAAGTAGGGCACATAATTTCAGTAGAAATTTATCATAATAACCAGCAGGAGTTTGTTAACAAATCAAAGCCAGGTCGTTGCTTGTAGCAGCTATTTTACACATCCAGAAGTCTGTGCGGTACGTTTCAATTAAACCGGTCCAATTCGGTAACAGAGTATGGCTAACGCAGAAGCACTTAGGGTGTGCTTGGCTAACATAAATTGCTTCAAGAACCCGCCAATGCCCTTGTAAACTTGGTAAATCAGGCTAAACTGAAGTAAACTAACGTTATCTGCAACGCAGCTAGGAACTGCTTTCTTGGCAAAGGTCTGTATTTATTGAAACTGTGCGAGCAGTATCACAGTGTGTCTCATTTATAGCATTCTGATTAGAAAATTATCATCTAACTGACGGGCACTGGATGCCCAACACCTGCCTAAACAGTGTCTCTGAGCACTGATCAGAAAATAACAGTATATACACCTTCTATCATTTTCTCTTAGAACCATATAAGCAAATAATTTCAAGTTTCTTATAGAATAACGTGTAATAAACGTATATATATAGTAAGGCGACTGAAGACAGAGTGAAAGTGCTTATTCTACGCTCCATTGCATTATAAGCACATTCAGTTTGACGCAATATACGCGAACCGGAATTCCGGTTTAAAAGTTTTCTTTGAAATTTTCGTATTTTGCTTCATCTGTGGTCCAAACATATATATGTAATATATACGCAATGATCAAGTTACAATACAACCAAACAAAAGAAAAGATTAATTGAGCAAATTGTCGTGTGAAACATAAGTAGGACACGCAATTTCACAGTATCTATTTTTTATCTTGACCCTGCAAGAGTTTGTTAACAAAACAAAGACACATTGATGCTTGCAACTGCTATTTTAATGATTCAGATGTCTGCACGTTATCATAGAATTAAACCGGTTAAACTCAGTAACAGAGTATGGATTATGTAGAAGTATTTAGCTGTAAGTTTGACTAACATAAATTGCGTAAAGCACCAGCCAGTGCGCTTGTAAACTTTGTAAAGCAGTCTACATTGAAGTAAAGCCACGGTGTCTGCAACGCAGCCAGAAACTGCGTTCTTGGCAATGAACTGTATTTATATATTGAAAATGTGCGAGCAGTATCACAGTGTGTCTCATTTATAGCATTCTGATTAGAAAGTTATCATCATTATATATCATCTAACTTACGGGCACTGTTTGTCCAACGCTAGCCTAAACAGTGTACCTGACCAGAAAATTACCTTCTATCTATTATTTTCTCTTAGAATCATATAAAACAATAATTTCAAGTTTCCTACAGAAGAACATGTAACAAACGTATGTGTAGTAAAGGAAGGCGACTGGAGACAAAGCAACAGTGTGTATTCTACAATCCAAGCTTTGTAAGCACATTCGATTTGACACAGTATACGCAATGGTGTATAGTGGAAGACATTTTGTTGCTCTGAATGTCCAAAAATCGACATATTTGATCGATGAATAAACATTATTAGCTTCCTCAGTCTCTTTAAAGTTTCAGAAAGGCAATAAATAATACCATCGCAAAACATTAAAGTTTAATGTAAAAGTTATTTTTAATGCATTTTAAATCCACTATACCTTCATTTCTTCCTTCATCTGTTTTACTACGTATATATAAATTTCGAAGACCAAGTTCCGGATCCGGTATAAATGGACGGTTCCGGTTCCGGCAACTTTCGGTCCCGGTTATTCCCTGATAAATACATAGATGCATACAGTTGTTCGTACATGTTACAATACATGTATAAACAGTAAATAACCACTGAAGTTTTTTTTAATTCTGACGGGGCCTGATAAATACATAGATGCATACAGTTGTTCGCACATGTTACAATACATGTATAAACAGTAAATAACCACTGATGTTTTTTTTTAATTCTGACGGGGACTGGCACCTGAATTACTAGGAATTCCGTTACCAATGGGGTTTTGTTACTTACAATAGAACTGGACTGTTTTGTATTGCAGTTGATTGTGGTGTAGATTCAGAGTTTATGAATGTGGTGTGCATTCCCTACTCTAAATTTTTAGAAGCGGCAATATTTTAGTATTTTCCAGCAAAAACACTAACAAAACCAAAAACGAACTGTTTGCAAAATTTATTAGGTGATGGATTAAATCGGTTAGTTTGTGAAAAAAAACTCGAAATCACAATCGGTGTAATACTGACACGTGTATCTTGGAATTAACTGAAAAACACATTTGGCAGTTGCTAAAATATTTAATATTCCTGTATATAACAAGTATGCCCAACGATTTCCACATTTGTGAAGAGAAGCCACTAATACCCGCTGAAAATTACAGCCAGCGGCTGCTTCACTTAATGTACTTCTGGGATATATTATTGCCTTTCTGTAACGTTCAAGGGCTCATTAAGTTCACTTTGGAACTTAAACCATTGATCCAAGCTAACCGCTTTTCCTGTCAGCGAACAAATTACTACTGTTAGACAATTCTTAGTAATGTGAAATACGCTGTGGTCCACGATCATGCACGAAAAACTAACACACGCTTGCCGCAATATACTAAGTAGGAACCTTTGGGTAGTAGCGTACATAACGGCATAGTTAACAAATCCTGGTTAACGAAGCACTTCAAAAATTATAAATAGGCTAGTACTTGATGGACTATTATCTCTCAGTGCCTTCTGAAGTAAGTTAATACCTATAGGCCTGGAAATCGCAGCTGGGAATTTAAGAGAGATAATCAAAGGTACGAAGTCAAGGAAAATATTTTTTATGTACACAAATAGCATCAATAATAGCCCTGAACTTATGGTTTAACTTGTTAGACAATGTTGACCAGAGATAGAAAATGTGTACGACAAATTGCGCCATGCTGATATCCAAAAGGCAGGAAGCCGGGACTTCAATACCGGCAAAAATTAGCAAGATCCTAAACTACGTAGTAAGTAACTGGTGCCGGAATTCCAATTACTCCCAGAGATATATAATTAGGAGGCGGCTATATGAATAGAAAAGTGCTAAAGCAATTGTATTCGATGGTATGTATCCAGTTAGGCAAGCACTAAGGGCCTAAAACGTAAAAAATTTATCAGTAAGTTATAATTTATCTTAGAATTAATGATTTATAAATTACAAGTATATTTATGTTTTTATCTTTGGAGGAAGAAATACAAGGTCCTACGGTTTCATATGTTGCTGTTTTGCTATTAACGTACTGACGATGTATTGTTATTGTTGGATTTTAAAGAACTATTTTTGGAACTTTATTATGGTCACTAAGCGCAAATCATCCATACTCGCGGGGTTTCATACAGTTTGAAGAGTTATTAGTACAAAGTACATGTATACATTTAACACAGAACAAATAAAAAAATTTTTCATTTACAAAAAAAGTTGTTTCCACAATATTATAAAGCTAACCTCAAACTGTTTTTCCAGTAAAACTAGCTTTCCTTCCAGGCGTCCAACTTTCAACGCAATGTCAGCAAAGTCAGAAAATCCATCAGCACATCCATCAAGACTACTGGATGGTTCTGAATCACTCGCTCCACAACGGTAAGCATGTTTAAATATTTTAAATTTTTCTACCAGAAAATCATTTCTATCTACTATAAGATCATCAACAGCGTCGTCTTCTAAAACGTCAGCCATCACAACAACATATGCACTGTAAATATCTACACATAACTCTAATAAACACAAATACAGCAGATGTAAACAAGACTTCGTTGGATAAATTTAACATAGCCCCATGTAGTAGCCTTGACAAGATGACAAGACAGTTAGCTGTGATAGCATAGACAAACTCTTTTACATGTCAAAACTTTTAAAGTGGTCTACAAATCGTTGAATTATAACGAACATTATATTTCAAGACAAAGTAAAAACTGTTGTTCGTCGATCAAGTCGTTTCAAACTTTCGAATAACAACGATCGCAATAAAATATAATCCATTAATATTAATTATATCCATTAATACTATAATATAATCCAATTAATATATATGTAACTGACTGGGCCACTATGGTTGGTACCCCAAACCTGCCACGATGCATATGCACTTCCGAAACGCATATCTAGGAAAATATTTCGAAGGGGGGATGTATTGTGTTCCCATTTGTCCGTAATATGGTTATATCGGCTGGTGGTAACACTGTATCGGCATTGTCCACGGTTATATAATTGGATGGTTATTCCATCGTTGTAATTCCCCATCTTTTATAGTTGTAAATAGCTCATTAGTGCTTGCCTCTTTTTGGAATGTTTCGGTATACGTTTCTTATAAACTTGTATTATCCTCCTATTGCTTTTGTGTTTCCGGCTTATCTATACTTGCATCCAATTCTTCCGGGTCTGCCGACGTTTCTTGTGTCTTTTCACTTAAAGCTGATTCGACGCTCTTTGGTTTTGTCGTCGGATCTTTATGCACCGTTACGCTAGGTGGTGTTCTTCGGAGTGGCATTTAGATGCTTTTTAATTTTTACGGCAGGCTTGCGTAAAACGTCCTGGTTATAAGGTTTAAAATTTTTTCTACCATGTAAGTAAATTCTATATTGGCTTTTGCTTATTTGGCACTACGGGTTGAATTTTGGTTTTCGAAATTACTGACCACTTTTCTTTTATTATTACTGTTCCCCGTTTTTATACGGCATCGTGGTCAGCATGTTATATTTTATGGTTTTAACTGGGTGTAGAAGTTGGAAGGGAATGTTTTATGACGGCTATCGGATATTAAAATTGGGACGGGATTCGTCACCGAAGAAGTAAGGTTCGAGGTGTGGCCAGTAGTATGCCGACGGGGAACTATGTGACCCGTGTTCTTTTGACGTGCGCTTGCGCTTTTATGACAATTCGAGACGATTGTGCGCTGCGCGAGACCATCGCTACTCACTCGCAATTGAGATAATAAATCACGAAAAGCAGCAAGTAAAACATTTATTTTAAGGCAAGTTCTTTTTACACCTCGATTTAGCTCACAACTTATGCTTGTGCCAATAATTTTAGTCCTGATTTGAATTCCCCTTTAAGCCACTCAATATATACTCAGTTCCTTTGGCTCTTTATTTTCTATTAGCGTAGGTATCGCTAATCCTATTAGCCTATTGTGAGGTCGATGCAATCGCCTCCGGATGTCTGACAACTGCACGAGTATCTATATACATGAGCCTAGGTTTTTAGAATTACTCTAAATATTATCTTATTTAATCGGAAGCCCAGGATAGCTGACCACCGCAATAACTTTGATGACATCAATTAAGATTTAAATTAAATGATACTTATTTACAGCTCTTGTAAGTTGATGCGACTATCTCCCAATATTAAGTATATAATTCTTTAATTCGAAATCAGAAAGCCTTGAACACCATTATTTAATCATTGAACTCTGTTAGCTCACACGTAAATCTTTACGCCGTAGACTCTTGAGACCGAAAACGTGTATATAACACCAAGCTTTAAATACGCACCTGTGACATTAACGTAGCGAAACCGTCACTTAGAAAACCATACCGTAACGTATAATTGAGGCTACCCGAACGACGGTAAATATGTAAGCGATTAAAATTAAATTTAAAAACAAAATGAGCCATTAATGTTTGCATAATGCTTTATGCGTGTGTATAAGTCGGAACTATTAACGCGAAAGCTCTAGCGTAATTCTTTACGCTATAAAAACATGTTAAACTTCAAAGTCGGAAGTCAAAACCCACCAGTGATTAAAACTAAAAGAATCTAACTGTATGTCAGCTAATTGCATAAATTATGCAATTTAGGCACGAAATCAAAAGCAAAACAGGGAAGCCGAACAAGAAACAAAGATGTAAAAGGGAGAGAGCGGGTAATGTGTGAAAGTGAAAAACGGAATTTTGGTTGGGAAGAAGGAATTTTAGGCTTTTGGACGAGTGGGACTCTGGTAGCTTATTGGACCCCGACAAGTGGCGACCCAGGTGAAACGTTAAATAACAAAAAATTAAAATTACTCAAAAAACTAGCTGCTATGTGAGCATGTCAGCTTCATTAAAAACTTATTATACAAACAAAATTAAAATTCTTCAAGCAAATTAGCTGCTGTAATTAGTCATGTCAGCTTCGTAAAAGCTTATTTTACATGTTTTGTGGAATTTCGAAAAATTTTGTAGTGGCTGTTATATTTTATGGTTTTATAGGGATGGGGTGGACTCGGGATTTTCCTTATGTCGGCTATCGGTATTAAAAAGTGGACGGGATTCGTCACCAGAAGATTGCGCGGTTCGAGGTGTGGCCAGTAGAATGCCGGTGGGACACTAGTGTGGCGCGCGTTTTTCTTTCGTGAGCGATTCTAGTACCCTATATTTCGCGTTGTGGCGTGATCCTTGCTCGGCTCTATTGCTCGAGTTACAGATAACTGGGCAACAGACACGTATAATGAATGTTTATTATAACATGATAAAATGTTAAGGCACTACCGTCACCGTAGATCACTCGCGGCACTATTTTTGATTACCGTATTAAAACCGGAATACAGTTTTCCTAGCACGT